>CAKNYM010048171.1:0-14881 GCA_932195095.1 Andricus curvator | reverse complement strand
TGGGTCGACGGTCGTTTAGGCTTTGGCAAATTGGCTCCAAGTAACCAAGTTGTCCAAGGTTGGGCCGACATCACATAGCGGGTTGGCCCGACCGGTGGCGCACAAAGTTGGACCGACCGTCCTACGGTTGGCCCGACCGTGGAACGACGATCAATTCGCAGAAGAAGCATTGGTCATACAACGCTTTTTCTCAATGTTGGGCCAACTTTGAAAACCAACGGTATGCCAACCAAATAGGGATGGCATGCGTTATCATTACGCTGGTTGGCCCGACCATTGGCTCACAAAGTTGGGCCGACCTTACAAAGGTTGGACCAACCGTGGCCCGACCGACAATTCGCACCTGGGTAGTAAAGCCAACCGGGGCAATTTCTGCACGGGATATGCTGATTTAAATACGGATAGAGATTGAAGGATTCAAATGGACAAGTACAGAATAGGATAAAAAACATAAAAGTGAATAGGTTAAGATAGGGAGGCGCATTGAAATAGTAGGATTGTAATGGATTGGTAATAAGTTCTTAGACAGAGGATTGAAGCGGATAGAGAATGATTAGGCGGATAAATTTTATATCCTTCATAAGTGACGTCAAAAATCTAAGTACGTCGCGAACAGAAGAGGCTTCGAATACGGATAGAGATTCAAGGATTCACACTCACAAATACAGATACGGATAGAAAAACATAAAAGTGGCTAGGCAAGGAGAGAGAGAGGCGGACTGAAAACGATTGATTGAAACAGATATATAATACATTTATAGAGATAGGATTGAAGCGGATAAAGAATGATTAGGGCTGATATATTTTCTATCCTTGATAGGTAATAAGAAAAGTCTAAGTACATCGCGGACAGATACTGATTCAAATCAAGCGGGTCTGTCTGGCATATTTGATTTGTTATTTTCTTTAAATAATGCAATCATAATATTTTTGTTTTAGCTAGTTCTTTAAAGCACTGTTCTCAGTCATATTCTAAATTAAACATTAATAAAACATGGCCTATATATTGATCATGTTAGCCAGGCATGTTACTCTTTAAACAAAATAATTTTTTTAATTTTAAATAATATAATAATGTGATAATAAACTTTATTTAGGGTACCAGTAAAAGATACATACCAAGAGAAGGGACATTTTCACATTCTTATCGGAAGCGTGCATGGAACATTGTCGGGTCACGCTTTTGAATTTGTGAACCTCAATCTATTCAGCAATGACTCTTGTAGTCTAAAAATTGCATTTTCGTTCTTTTTGGGTTTAAATTATTAAAAAGAAAAGAAAATACTTATTTAATCAGTTTTTAAAAGTTATGAGAGAATAGAGCAAATTTTTTACAAGTGATTTCAGAATTAAGTGCGTAAAGTCTGTAAATGTTATAAAAAAAAGAAAACCTCCGAATTAAGTTGTTTATAACCTAATATGTCGAAGGCATTTCTGTTTTTGAGTTGGAATCTTATACGAACCTTTCGACACGGGGCTGTCCCGGTGTGTATCGTCAATCACGGGCACATTTTATAATGCAGTTAAGTGGGCTGATGAAAGCAGTATGCCTAAATGACGTATTGGATAATCCTTGTTTCTTTTTTCCCCCACCATCCACGGACTGGGTTCCAGTCAAGTACATTATTGGGGGACCTACAGCTAAAGTTGGGATCTGAACCACCGGAGCCCCGGTAAAAGTACATAAAATATGTTCACCCACCCTCTCCCCAGTAAGAAGGAGTTGATTGGAACATTTCAATGTCTTTGAGTGCATATAATGATCAAAATCAAATCATCAATCATCTTGATTGGACTTTGAATGATATTGAATGATATACCAATTGCATTTTGTCTGAAATGCCATTTAATACACTTTTTAGTCTATGCGTCCCAATCAACTCGATGGCACTAGGTCATTGAGCGATGCCCGCCGCAAGCTTGAGCGCACCTATGGCGAGCGTTAAGGATGGGGGGGGTCTCGCACTTCGCGCTCATTTTCGTACGTTTAATGCGTGCACACGAAAAAAATTTATCCGTAAAAAAGTCACGAACTAGTAGCTAGGTCTCGGATATGAGAAAAATTCATCGGATATTTATTATTTTTGTGAATAATCTGCAAACTTTGAGAAAGATTGACGAACTCGATGTGAAAGTTTTAAAACGATTCATCACTTTTTTTTTACGTGAATAATTACAAAAACATTACGAGTGATGAAGAAAAGATTCTCAGAGCACTCACGAGCTTGTCCGACAAATCTGAGAACTAGAAAGTAGGTTCGCCTGTACGCGGCCCGCACACATGCTCGCCCAGACGCGCGGTGCGTGTGTGCGCTCGTATGTGTGCTTCGAGCTCGTCGGATGAGTTGCTAGAAGTTTTATAATACCTATTTTGTTTGGTCTCGATATCTGCGCGTGTTTACGCACTCCTGGTTTATGTTTAGAAACTGGTGAGTCAGCAGTCCTTGAGGGTTCGAATCTTCTGAGTTGCGAATTTGTAAATAATTAATATAAATTAAATCGCACAAATAAAGTTTTCCTCTTTATATTTCAGTCTCAAATTTTCAGGAACTGTTCGTAGGAAATTCGAAATGTTCGTGAGAAACTTCGAAATTTATCCATATATTTCTCATAGAAATAAGGATGTAATGTTTCATTTTTTTATCTCGTATCCGAGACCTAGCTACAAGTTCGTGACTTTTTCACGGATGAATTTTTTCCGTGCATTTCGACTGCATTTTATCAAATGTCCTAATACTGCAACTTGAATCGAAGAATTCAAACCCCTGATGAATTACGTACAGTAAGTCCCAGAGATATAAAATTATCCGTCCTCGGATAATTGTAGTTTTCAATTGTTTTCAGCGTTTTTATTCAACCTCAGATAAATAAAACCTCTGGGATTTACTGTGCAGTCATTAACTGAAACTGAAACTGTTTTTCTTTGAAGATTACATTCGCATTGCGTAACTTGCGCTTTGCTCTCGACCATGAAGTAGTATAAGGAGATCCAACTCTAATATAAGGATAACCCCCATTTTTCCGTGCCCACTTCCTATAGCAAACCCACAGCATAACAGATTAAGTATTGTAGCGCCTCTCATGAGAAAATTTGAAACTGTTAAAAACCAACTGCAAAACCTATGTTATAACGGTTTTCCGCAAGAGGCGCTAGAATACGTTATCTGAAGTGATGTAGGATGTGGGTCCGAAAAAATGAGGGTACGATTTTTCGAAACGGCCCATAGAGTTGGATCTCATTATACTACTTCGTGCTCTCGACAATTATGTTATACGGACGGTTATGTTTGAAAAATACAAGGATGTATACAAATTGAAATGGAATATAAGAAGTAGGTATAATTTATTTTATTCAAAATCGGACGATTTCCGCGTATTCCCGTCCTAATCTCGGAGCGGGAACTGCACGATTCTGGGTGGGGGTTTTTCTCGTCCGCCGGACGGGAATACGCTGAAATGGACAACTTGCGCATGTCAAATGATGGCATTCCCTCTCCTTTTTCACTGTCGCACGTGAAATATGGGGAGTCGATGTTTTTGGTACGGTGCGTAGTGCACAAACTCCCCGAGTGGCGCATTATCAATGTGCCGCAACTTCAATCAGGTTACGTATTTTCTACGCTTTTTCTGATCTTATTGTCAAAATTTTAGTGCATGTCACGTGGTAGGCCGATTTTGAATAAAATATCGTGTGTCATTCGACGGGAACCCTTTGACGGACTCGTCTGATGTTTTCTGTAATCGGCGGCAGGCGCGCTTCGCGCGCCTGTTTATCGCCTCGCACAGAAAACATCGGCCTCGTCGCGTCAAAGATGTGGTTCCCGTCTCATGACACAATATACTATTTCAGACGCATGACCTTCTGGTGGCGCTCACGTCACTCTTGTGGAACTGACGTTATTTTTCGCCAATTCAGCGCCATCTAGCGGGAATCTGCAATAAAAAATATAGGTACCCATTTGAAATTTTAAAGCTACCACTCCCTCCCTGCCACCCCACGGAGGTAGTGTAAATTTTTGCAGGTTCGCTTTTTCCCCTCGAAAATCAAAAGTTTTCATTACGGGCATCTTTTTCGTTAGATGCGTGTTCCTTGAGATATTTCGATGTCTCGAGATAAAAGAATCACCCTGTATAACAATAACTACGATATATACGTAGAAAAAAAATAGTTTACTATAATTGTCTTTATCATAAAAATAAATAAATAAAAAGTTGTCATAGCAACCTAAACCTATACATGCCTTATAAAAACTCCTCAATTTATCTATAAGATATATATACGTACATCGATGTGCATACATCGATGTACGCCTCCTCAAAGTATCTAATCGATATAAAAAAAATCTAAATTCCATTTATAATTAAAATTATTACTTGTATAACATTTTGAAGAAGGATGTATGCCTTCTGATATAGATGTACACATATTTCAATTATAAAAAGCAGTCCTTAAAAAAACTCTTGAAAGTATCTAATAGACATAGTTATATATATATATATATATATATATATATATATATATATATAATTTTATAAAAAGTTAAAAAAAAACCCACCGCAGGGTCCCACTAAGAGCAACTGCCATCCAAAAAATGTCAATAGCCCCCAGTAGCACCGCGGTAAATCACACTTATGGCCACGTCTCACAACTGTGAGATGAGTGGTCATAGGCAACGACGAAATCACAACGACAGGCCGGCGAAACCCTCGTGTGTCTTGAGGACACGAAGCGACCCAAGGATGACAGCTATCTGCATCCATCTCGCAAGTGCCTTTGCATATTTTTGGCACGCGGGTGTGGCTTTAAGGTTACGAACCAGTGATAGTTTCGCACCTCCGAGAGCACCTATCACAAGGACAATTACTTGTACCGAATATTTTGGGTACAGTCGTTGTAGCTCTCTTTTAAGGTCTTGATACCTCTCCTCTTTTTCTTTCTCCTTTGCAGTGATGTTGTATTCGTTGGAGCCGAGAATTCGATCACGAATATATTTCGTTTCTCGAAGTCTTGGAGAACAATGTCAGGCCTCGAGTGCCAAGCGGAGACTGCTGCCCGAAAATCGTAGTTCCAGAAAATTTTGCACTTCTCGTTTCGGACAATCGACTCTATCTCCCTTGGAACGTTCGGCAGGGCAGGGTCGCGGCCAACACCGTAAGAGCGACAAATATGGTAATAAAGCACTCTTAGGGCCGCATTATGTCCGTAGATATACGTCGTTCCCGCGTGAGTCGGACACCCTAATAGTATGCGTTCTAGGTACTCAGCGTGTGCATGACACGCTCTGCACCTATCACTGGGAACTTCTTGACATAAAATACGCTCACGATATGCTAAGGTGGAAATGACACCGTCCTGGCATGCGAAAATAAAACCCCCTGTACCTGAATTAAGCCCTGATGATTTGAGGAAAGCAAAAGTTTGCTCCTTCGACAAGGACTGTTTTTCTACATTTCTGTGAAAGTTTCCATGCATTTTCTTGTCGAGCTCTTGGTGAAAATTTTCAACCTCTGCTTTCTTCACTTTGGTTTTTAGAACTGAAGCATCTAGATGAAGTAATGCACTTTCCTCACTGCTGATGTTAAAATTCAGGCCAAGGGTCTCGGCCGCTTGCTCCGCGGCTTTGTAAAGGAACGCTCCTTCGCCAATCATCTCGTGGTTCCTGAAAAAAAGCTTTTCAACTTTATTTTGTGAATGTTTAAACATTTTTAAATAGTAAAAAAATTCAACACCAACTGTCGGCAATGAAGTTACCAGTAAAGCACCGCGTCCATCGCCCTGCACCTTGCAGAATTGAGTCTGTAAAATCATCTGTATTGCCGAATTGTAGTCAACCCAGATAACAATTTGCTCACACCTTGCCCGCATGGTGTTTGCACGCGTGTCGACCGATCGGCACGATGTGAGGGCAAGAGTGCAGACATATGTGTCCTCATATGCCTCGCATATGCGCCGCACGCGTGTGCCAGCGTCGTGCTAGCATGCACGTGTTTGGAGTTATAATTATTGAAAACAAGATGCTAAAAATAACATAAGTAACAGGAAACATTGTATGGCGTTTTTATGAAGAGACTCCTGTGTTGAAAATTGTTCTTTCACAACTGATGATGCAACAGGTGCTTATTCCAAAAGCGACATACACAAAATTATTCCTGCTACCTCTTAAATAATGTATTAGCGAGAAATATATATTGATCTGAAAATATTTTTTTATTTCGAACAATTTAAATTATTCAACACAGAACGATTATTCAACACTTTTGTTAAAAAACAAAGGGATTTTAAAGAACACTCTACTTTTTAATCTTCCAGTTAATTACTTTCAATTGTTTTTCAAGTTGTATGTTTTTAATCGTTCCACTTCTGAGATTTAAGAACTTAAATCTCAGAAGTAGAACGATTAAAAATGTGCACTTGAAAAACTTGTTTTCGATCATTTTAAATCTGAATATAGTAAATATAGTCAAAAATAGTGAAATTAAATCGGAGTGAAATTAAATGAAGATGATGTTCCGGGTGGGAAATTGGGCAAGTTTGAAATAGAAAAACATAGTTTTGCTCAATTGAGACGGTGGTTGAGTTGTCGGAAGCAACCTAATAGTGGTAAAAAGCTGAACTTGTAAACAGGTTTGTAGTAGGTTAAGTTTCTCATATTATTAAATTTTGATTATATTATTCTGATTGCAATAAATATTGAAGGAAGAAAATGGTAAAAAATAGTTATCGTATAGTGTGTTGTTTCAAGGCCAATTATTATTGTTATTATACCATTAAGCCATTTCTCTTTCGGGGTAGGCGTGACTTGCTCGGTTGGAAAATAGTAAGTTTCGGAAAATGCCAAATCTGTTACAAATAATATATAACTTGGAAGCATCTTCTTACATTTTTGAATTTCAGTCAAAATTTTGAATTCAATCCCTAATAGCACGGAACGTTCATGGGACGTTCCCGGAACGTTCGGCGGGAACTTTCGGAACGTTCCAGCGGAACGTTCTCGGAACGTGTAAAATGTCCGCCGCTTGGGAACGTTCCAGGAACGTTCCACTAGAACGTTCCAAACATAAATTAACGTTATTGTTATTATTATCAATAAATATCTCGTAAACCGTAAGTGATAGGTCAAAATCGATGTCAGTTTATGATACGGATATAATATTATGGTGTAGTATATGCGGTACTCAAAACTCAAAAATGACATCCATTTTTACCTATCTCTTATGGTTTACGAGATAATTGTTGTTAAAAATAACAATAATGGAAAGTTCCCCTCAGGTCCCAGTGGAACGTTCCTGGAACGTTCCAGTGGAACGTTCCCAAGGGGCGGACATTTAACACGTTCCGGGAACGTTCCTGGAACGTTCCAAAGGTGCCCGCGGAACGTTCCCAGAACGTTCCGTGCTATTAGGGATAAGGTTAGAAAATTGACAATATGCAAAAATATTGTAAATAAATAAAGTTGATGATACATTGAAAACGTAATAACAACGAAAATGCACACTTCGTGCTTGCATGCAACATTATTATTATAACTGTAATTTCTTATTATAAGTTATCGTAATATAGGTTAATATATATTTAACAATATAATTGTAGAGTAAAGAGATGCATAGAAAAAGGAAGGGATATCGATCCACAAATTGATGAAGGAACATGGTTAAGTTTAAAAGAGGCGAAATTGAGAGGTTTTACATTTCAAGCAATCATTATTACATTCGTCAAAATGTTTCTTGAAGTCTTCTTTCCTGATACGATCACTTCTGTATTAAAAACAAGGTTTCGGGAAACGTATGAAGTTGAAGAGGTTATGTTTCTTGTATGCTTTGGTACGACTATTACTTTTACATAAGCTGAACATACAACATATGCACGCTACCTTACTTCCTTTTTCATTAAAATTTATTTTCACTTTGAAATTTTTGTTCGATAACTTGTCACAATTGATTAAAAATTAAAGAAAATTGTTTTCACTGTATTCAACGAGCAAAAATGATCGCAACAACTGGGTACAACAGAAAGTACATGGCACATGCGCAGTAAACTTTCCGATAGGTAAAATGGTCTATTGCGAAGAATTTTAATAGAAACGTTGTGACAATCACCAAATGACAGTTGCCGATGCTTTGACGCTTAATTTTAAAAGGTCTGTAAAATAAACTTAGAAAATAACAAAAATTTATAGCATGAAGCGAATTTGATCAGAGTTTTATTTTTACACAACTGCTATATTATGTTTTTAGTAATAATGCGCTTTTTGTGCCGCACTCTTTACCGCACGCTATATGCCGACATTTTGCCCTAAGTACCTGACGAGCATGATAGACGCACGCTGTGCTGTATATCATGCAGACCGTGTGCGGGCACTATGCGGGATTACTTATTACCCTCAGAACGTGCTGTAACTGTGCTTGCATTGTTGCCGACACATCGTGATTGCACGCCATGCGCCCATGTGCGTCCGCATGCATTGTTATCTGGGAAAGTTTGGTTAATATCACTCCGTTCACTCAAATAATTATTATCGCTCGCCCAAACCGCACGAATGTATTTGACCAACTTTATTTTTCATAATTATACTCATTGCTACCCTGAAAAACTTATAATTTCCCCTGATTTCACAAAATAAACTCGGCCGAATAGAGCCTAATGCTGTCATGTAATCATGACGTTACGAGACATAATTAACGTAAACGTTATTGAGCTGTTAGATGATGCAGCAAAACATGCATATAATAGAATGGTAATTCATAAACGTGATGATCCTTTTGAGTTACCTGTATAAATATTTGTATAAATATGATAAATATGTCATGCCCTGGCACAAGTATCGGATAGGAATTCTTCTGAACCAATCCGAATCATTCCGGAATTTGTATTCGAACCAATCCGAAAAAATTTCTTTCGACTCAAGTCGTTTAAAAATTAATGCGACTCAATCCGAACTCCAAAACGAACTAAAGTTTTAATCCGAATCAATCCGCACTCGGATTTATATCCACTGAATTGTTAATCCGAATGAATCCGAGTTCGGATTGAATTGGATTCATTCGGATAGATAATCGTTCTAGGTCAATCCGAGTTCGGATTCATTCGGATTGAAAATTTGGTTCGGATTTATTCGGATTGAGTCGGATTAATTTTGTGACAGATTTGGATCGAACGAAATGTAGAAATTTTTTCGGCTTGGTTCGAATTAACTCAGATTGGTTCGGATACAGATTCTGGAATGATTCGGATGACTTCGGATTGGTTCGGAAGGAATTCCTATCTGATACTTTCGCCAGGGTGAACACACAAGCTGCTCATTTCACATATGCGATCATCACTACAAATAACTGCAAATGTTTAAATGCCTTGAACTTTAGAATGCGCGGCAAAATGATATATGTTTCATGCTTACTTCTCTACTCAGCATTTGATTGGCCGATTCACTACTTTTACATATCGGCAACGTCGCACTACAGTTCGCATACGACTTTGCCTTCGAAAAAACTTCGAGTGGCGTTCAAGAATACCAACCGCACTCGACAATTTTTCGTATACGAAACTACCGCTCGAAAATGTTCGCATGCGAAAAAAAGTCGAGTGAACTCAAGAATAGTACCCCAGGGCGGGGACGGCAGAGAGAAGGGATTCAGGCACGGGCCATAAAGGCGGAAGGCCCTCTAACCTACAGCGCCTTAACAAGCTAGGCAGCGCGGGATCGAATAGGAGCTTAAACGCATGCGGAAAAAAGAAGGCGCGACCAGTAGTGAGGGGGAAGAAAAAAGAAAAAGAGAGGAAGGGGACGATGAATTAGAAAGCGACAATGAACGCAAGAAAGTGAGGACTAAAGTGACTAAACGGAAAACGCCGGAAAGAGATAGGGGGGATGAAGGAATGTTTGAAAAACTAGAGGCTCTCATGAAAGTGTTTAGAGAGGAAACAAGGAAGAGACTGGATGATATCAATAGGGATATGAATAGGCAGGGAAATTATGTGAGGGGGGAAGTGAGAAAAGTAAGAGAAAAGTGGGAAGAGTTGAATAAACTCTGGAAAGAGGAGAAGGACAAGCTATAAGGTAAACTAGAGAGAATAGATAATAGACAGAAGGAGGATGACGAAAAGAGAAATAGTGAGATAAAACAGTTGGAAGAACGGGTAAACAACTTAGAAATGAGGAATGAGCATATGGAGAAAGAAACAGAGGGTGAGGAAATAGAAAAAGGGAGTAATAAGAACGTGCAAAATGAGAATGAAAGATTGAAGAAGAGACTAAGTGACATTGAAAGGAGATTGTAGGGGGAAGAAAGGGCAAAGAGAACAAAAAGTTATTGAAAGGAAGAAGGGAAAGAATTGAAGAGGATTTGTCATGGAGGAAGAGGAAAAGGAGATGACAAATAGAGCAGAAGGCATGGGTAGAGAGGAAAAAGGGGCGCATGGTATGGACAGGGAGAGACAGATTATGGATAAATGGGGAGGAATGGTTCTGGGACGAGGAATTAGAAGAAATAAGGAAAAAGGGAAAAAGAGTTGAGAAAGATAGAAAAAAGTAAGACGAACAAGAGGTTAGAGATCAAACAGAGGGGTTTCCAAAAAGCAAGGCGGAAGAAAAGTGAGTATAGGTGAGGGAAGGGAGGAGAAAAACGTGGCAATAGCTTTCTGGAATGTGCCAGGCTTGAAGAACAAAAATGAAGGTTTTTGGCAGAAGTTAGAAAAGTGGGATGTGATTATGATGAGTGAAACCTAGGCGGATGAGAAGGATTGGAAGGGGATGAAAAGGATGTTACCTAAAGGGTATGTGTGGACAATGCAAGAAACAAGAAAGGAACACGTTAAAGGTAGAGGGATGGGCGGCATTGTCTCAGGAGTGAGAAAAGAATTGACAGTAAAAGGGAGAACAGAGGAGGACAGGGAGGAAAAGGATGGAATAATGGTAAGAAGGATTATAATTGGAAAAGTCAAAATAGCGGTGGTTTGTGTATATGGAAGAAGAGGAGAAGAGGAAGCTTGGAAAATAATAAGGAGGTGGATAGATGAAAAGAAGGAAGAGTTGGTTTTGATAGAAGGTGACTTGAATGCCTGGACTGGCGAGCAAGGGGGAGGGACTTGGGGTGAACAAAAGGAGGCCTATATAAGGAGCTCCAAACATAGGGATATAGAACGGAAGGGAGAAGGTTACTAGACGTAATAGGAGAAACAGGATGGTTTATATGTAATGGCAATATCAAAGGAGATGAGAAAGGAGAGATCACATTTATAGGTAAGGGAGAAACAGTAATAGACTTAATCCTGGCGGAAGAAAGAATGAGGAATATGATATGCAATATGGATGTGGGGAATGAGATAGGGTCCTAGCACTTCCCAATAATAGCTACACTGAAAGGTGGCGTCCATAAGCGCGGCAGAGGGAGAAAGGAACACGAAAATGGGAGTCTGGCGGGTAGATAAATCAAAAGAGTTTAAACCAAAAATGGAAAAGGAGAATGTTAGGTATGAAAAGGAGGGAGTAGACTCGTTAATTGAAAGGTTGAAAGGGTCGATTGAGAAGGTAAGGGATGAGGTAGGTACAAAAGAAGAAAGAGGAGAGAGAAAGAGAGGCTGGTGGGACGAGGAATGTAGGGAGAGTGAAGAGAGAATGAAAGAGTGTGTAAGAAAATGGAGGAGAGGAGAAATAGAGAAGTCGGTGTACAACAGGAGAAAAAGAGAACATGAGAGGATGTTGGAAAGGAAAAAGTAAAAGGGAAAGGAGAAATACAAGGAAGAAGTAGAAAAAGCGATCAAAGAAGGTAGGGTCTGGCATGTGATAAATAGGGAAAGAGGAGGAAGGAAGGGCGTGAATGAAGAAATAGAAATGGACGAGTGGACGGATTATTTTAAGGGTCTGTTAGGGGAGAACAAAATAGGATCAAAGATGAAAATAGAAGGATAGTCCAGGGAGAAATGGAGGAAGGGAACGGAATAACAAGAGAAGAAGTGGATGAGTCATAAAATATGGAGGAGAAGGGATTAGGGAAGGGATGTAGAAGATCTGCAAAAAGGTCTGGAAAGAAGAAGGGTGGCCGGAGGAGTGGATGACAGGGCTGGTGGTACCGCTTGTCAAGAAGGGGGAGGGTAAGAAGATAGAAGAGTACAGAGGAATCACTCTCATGCCAAAGGGGAGGTTTTCTGGACAGGAAGAGGTCTAAGGCAAGGGTGCCCGTTGAGTCCGCTACTATTTAATATGCTGCTGGCAAACTTAGAGGAGAAGCTAAAGGAGAAAGGGAAAGGGGGGACGATTTTGGGTAATAGCAAACTATACTCTCTACCATACGCGGACGAAGTAGTTCTATTAGCAGACGATGAGAAGAGGATGAACCTAATGATAAGAATTTTCGAAGAGTATGTGGGAACAAAAGAACTGACGGTGAACATAGGGAAGACCAAGGTCATGTGCTTCAGAAATAGAAAGACCAAAATAGGTTACGTTTGGAAGATGAACGGACAAACAGTGGAATGTTTGGAGGAGTTCTGTTACTTAGGTTTTTGGTTTGAGGCAGGAGGGAGAAATGAGGTGCAGGTGAGGAAAAGAATCGAATGTGCGAGTAAAGTAATGGGCCAAGTATGGGGTATAGGAAAGAGAAGGTTCAATAAAGATTGGAGAATGAGGATTTGGTTGTTTGATGCGTTGGTTTGGGCGGTGTTGTGTTATGGAGTGAAGGTCTGGGGTTGGAAGGAACATGAGAAAGTGGAAAGCATGCATGAGAGATTTCTGAGATGGGTAATGGGGGTTAGTTGGAGTTGCCCAGGATATATGTTAAGGGAAGAACAAGGAAGGGAAAAAATGGTAACTAGACAAATTAAGAGAGCCTGGAAGTTTGAAGAGAAGCTGAAAAGGGGAGAGGGGATCAGAATAGCACAAGTATGCTTGGACGAAGTTTGTAACAAGGAGACGAGAGGCAATTTGGGAAATTCGAAATGGGAGGAAGAAAGGAAAAAAATGAGGAGGGTTTGTGATATACAAGAAGGGGTACTGGAGTGGGAGGACATAGAGTTAGAGCTATGAGTAAAACAAGGAGAAGAGAGATGGACAAAGATTATGGATTCGAGGTACAATAGATGGTATATGATGGTCAAAGGGTTGACGAAACCAGAATATTTGCAAAAAATAAAAAAGAAAGACAAATGGAATAGGGTGGTACGGTTTAGAATGGGAGAAGGAGTGAGATCTTGTAGATAGTGGATGGATGAAGAGGACAATCTGTGCAGTGTATGTGGATACGAAATGGAGTCATGGTCACATATGTTAGAGAGGTGTACAGGAGAGGAAGATGGACAGTTGAGTGTGGATGAGTATGTAATATGGATTTTGGATGGTAATCGACAGGGAGTGACGTGGATGAAAAAACTGGAAGAAGTAAGAGAAAGCAAGGGAGCAGGGCAGAGCCAAACGGGTAATCCTGTCTAAAGGAAAGTAACAAGCAAAAATTTTAAATTTTTAAATCGGTGAAAATGTATTTGATGGTAAGAGAAAACGGAAGCCCTGGAAGATCGCTCATTTTTAGAAGTTTAAGAATCAATAGTATTAATAGTATTGTTATTTTAAGTAAGGCGAAACATTAGAATATAAGCAGCGGTTAAGTTAGGTTAAGGATGACATGTAAATATATGTACAGGGAGCGGAGGCCCTCAAACTCGTAAAGGGAGAGATTAAATATACATACAATTATAGGAAAAACTTATTTTGAAGAATTCTAAAAAACAATTAGAAGCTTTTTAATAATTTTGAAAGATTTTTAGAATAAATTTCTTAAAATATTTCTGGGAAAATTTGTAATGGTTTAGG
Source organism: Andricus curvator (assembly GCA_932195095.1). Classification (NCBI taxonomy): domain Eukaryota; kingdom Metazoa; phylum Arthropoda; class Insecta; order Hymenoptera; family Cynipidae; genus Andricus; species Andricus curvator. The sequence continues at coordinate 1,082 of CAKNYM010048171.1, read as the reverse complement.
TTCAATTTTAAAAGAATAATTTTCAGTTTTGAAGATTTCAAAATGTGTGAGAAAAAATATGGAATACTTTAAGATAGTTGTTTTAATTTTTCAGGATTTAACAAAATTTTAGATGAACTCAATTTTGCAGGGCGTCAAGTGAATGAAAAAAATATTCTTAAGATTCACGGTGAAATTTCAAATGATTTCTTTTTATAAATTCTGAGATCAAATTGAAAAAAGATTACAAAAAATTATTAATTATTTGCTAACATTTTGAAAAAGAGTGTAAAAAATTTTTTAGCAAAATTTTGCCATAATGAACAATTTTAAAAGAAATTTGAGTAAATTTAAAATATGCGTAGAAGTTTTAAAACGATTTAAAAATAATAAAAACTTGTAATATATTTTAGGAATTTTGTAAGGTTTCAAAAAAAAATAAAAAAAATCTTTAAGTTCCTAGGAAAAGTTAAAATGATTTTTCATTTTGAAAAATTAATTTTCACAGAATATTTAAAAATATTTCACGAAAAATTTGTATAATTTAAAAATATTAGAGCGATTAACAATTTGTAAAGGATTAAAAAATAATTTTCTTAAGATATATGGCGAAATTTTGTATGATTTTTTAGTTTGAAAAATGAGCTTTAAGAGAAAATTGCAAAAGATTTCAAACAATTTCAAAAGATTTCCTTAAATTTCGAAAAAGAGAGAAAAATTTTAAAACAAAATGTTTCAATTTTGTAAGATTAAAAAATTTTTTAAAATTAAATATCGAGTAAATTCAAGAAATATTTAGAAGTTTCGAAGAGATTAAAGAATAATTTTAAACAGCAAAAGATTTTATAAAAAGGCAGATTTTTTAAAAAGATTTCAAACCAAAACTTTAGAAGCTTTAAACAAATTTTGAAAGGTTTAAAGTGAATAAACCAATTTTCTTAAAATTGCTAGGAAAATTTGGAAGATTCTAAGGCAATTTTTTTACATTTTGAATGATTTTTCAAAAGTTCAAGAGAAATTTGAGTCAGCTAAAAATATTTTTAGGAATTTAAGAGGTTGTTGTAGTGAAAAAGGCTCGTATATGTTTTTAAAAAGATGTGATA
>CAKNYM010048168.1:0-46015 GCA_932195095.1 Andricus curvator | reverse complement strand
ATAGATAGATAGATAGATAGATAGATAGATAGATAGATAGATAGATATAGAAGTATGGACCTTACTTTAAAAGGCTCATTGACGTCATTTTCATCAGCTTTCTCCCTAATCTCCTTATCATCATTAGTGGATCTTTCTTGAGTGGCAGCACTAATAGTTTGGGCCACCTTTTCTGTAGATAGAAAATAAATATAATAAATAGTAATAAATTTACGGGTATTAGTTATAAGCTATTCAAGGTCGTATTTTAATAATAAGAGAAGCCAGGAAGTTCCTTAAAGAAGAATTCTGATAATGTACTACGAGCTCCCAATTAGATTATGTAAAAGTTTCAGTAAAATATTGGTGGTTCGCTTAAATAAAATATCAGAATTCAAGGTAACCTGAATGGTAAAAGATAAGGTAAGAGGAGGACAGGGGATTTCGGAGGGATTCTGAATGGATAGGGGGTTAAGACAAGGGTGTCCGCTTAGCCCAACGCTTTTTGCGATTTTAATTGCGGATATGGAAAGTAAGCTGGAGGCCGGAGTGGTAGGAGGAGTCAGGATAGAAGGGGTTAGAATTTGGTTGCTAGCGTATGCAGATGACATAGTGTTGTTGGCAAAAATCGAGGAGGCCTTAAAGGAAATGATGAAGAGGTTGAGAAGATACCTGGATAAGAACAGGTTAGAACTGAATGCGGAAAAGTCCAAGGTTATGGTTTTCAGAAAAGGAGGTGGAAGGGATAAGGAAGGGGATTGGAAGTGGAAGGGAAAGGCGGTGCAGGAGGTGATAGAGTTTGTGTACCTGGGCTTCTTGTTCCGGAGGAATGGCGGAGTGGATGGTCACATAAAAGAGAGAGTGAGAAGGGCAAATGTTGTGATGATGCAGGTGTGGGGGGGGGGGGGGGTTGGCAAAGAAGTTATTCGCAGATGATTTTGGAAGGAGAATGAAATTGTTTGACTCACTAGTGATGAGTGTGCTATTGTATGGAGTAGAGGTGTGGGGGTGGAAGGAAAGCGAAGAGGTAAATAGGATACAGGGGAGATATGTAAAGTGGACACTGGGGCTGGCAAGGAACACGCCTAATTATAATGTCAGGAGGGAGACGGGGAGAACGAGTGTAGGGATTCTAGCGGGGAGTCGGGCGTGTAAATATGAGGAGAAATTTTTGGAAGAGGGGAGAAGTAAGCTGGTTAGGGAGTCTTGGTGGGAGAAGGAGAACAGGAGAGGGGGCGGGAAGATGGAGGTTGAAAGAGAAAGGTATTTTAGAACGAATGGACTGCAGATGGATGAAGTGAGAAGGATGCATGAGGAAGGAAGGAAGGTATATGAGTTGGTTAAGAAAAACAGCATGGAGAGAGAGAGGACAGCAGGGGAAGAGAGAATAAGAGAGACAAGGTTTAACGGGAACTATGTGTGGATTATGCCAAGGGCGAGAGCGCAGTGTTTGTGTGAGAAAGGAAGTCAGGAGCTGATAGCGAGGATGAGATGTGGGTGCATGGAGGGTTTCAATAGGTTCTGGCTCGCTAGGGAAAAGAGGATGTGTGAACTATGTGGGAAGGGGGAGGCAAGAGTGGAGCACTGGTTGGAGGAGTGCGTAGAGGTGGAAAGGAGTGAGATAAGCATGGAGATATTGATGCATGAAAGGGGGGACAAAAGAGCAGTAGCATGGGTGAAGGGAGTTTTTGGCAAGATGGAGAAGAAGAGAAGGAAGGAGGAAGAGGAATGGAGAAGGAAAGATTCTAAATAGAGGAGGAAGTAAATATTAGTAAATGTAAATATTGTAAATAGTAGATAAGTATTAGGTAATAGCCGCGGAGGCAGAGTTTGGTAATGCGAGACAAAGCAAGAAAGTAGGGACATGCGAGCGAGGCGAGGCGAACCGAGGAAGGTAATGCGATAAGAGCGAGCGGCGTTAGATATAAGGTGTGGAAGGATGTTAGTTTTAAGGGTTAGTTTTAAGAAAATTCTGTAAAAAATGGATGTGTCAGCAAGTCAATTTTTTAAGGCCAGCAGGCTAAAGAATAAACGTTTATCTATCTATCTACTGATAAAAATTACGTATTGCTCGCCCATATTCCTTTGAATGATCTTCAATATGCCTGTAACAAAAAGAATTATTTTGTTTAAGAAAAATGACATTCTAGGATTCTTTCTTTCACGTGCAAAATTATTATTAGCGGGAATCACAAAATTTGTATATATATTATAACTTTCAAACAGTGTTGCGAAAAGAAAAGAAAATTTTTTTGGGCAAAAAGATATTTAACTTTTTCTACATGGGTAATTTTCCACAGACAGGGGATTTTGGTGCCTATGGAATATATTATTAAATCAAATAATTGCATTATTGTAAAACTTGATAATATCTTCTCCACTTTAGTAACTCATAACAAGTTTCATAGTAAAAATTAAGGTTATATTATTGTGAGCCAGAGTGAAAAATATCATTTACCCGAAATATCGCTTTGACAGGTGTCCACACATGCCTGAGGCAAACTTTGGAGTCACGTAGAAAATAAATGATGAAACACTTTAAAATTTATGCTTAAGAATGTTAAAGTTAAACTTAAAAAATACAATTCTCATCATTAATAGTTTTATTTCGGTGCAATATACACGACATATGCACGCAAATATGAGTGTCTTCAAAAATATTTTTGATGTGATGTGGATACATAAACAGCCGCCGTTTGACGACCAGGAATACCTTTTTGGGACAGAAAATGATTTTCCAAAGGATTTTTCAATTGTTATACTTTACTTCTTTAGAAACACGTATTGTATTGTTTTTCTCCGACGTAACATCCATCGACGTTACCTTACTTTTAGTTTTTCAGGGATAGGTGATAAGAAAATGAACCCTTCCGAAAAAAAGCTTTGCAGAAAATTAATGAAAAGGAAGTTTTTCGAATGAATAATTTTATTTTAGTTATAAGCGAGGATAAGTGAGTACACAATATAACTTTTGTAGTTAGAAATGCAAAAAAAAACAAAATTAAATCGCAGAAGTTGCAGAACCAATTGGTTGTTTTAAGTTGTGACGTCAGCTGGCAAGATTTTTGCACGCCGCGGGCCAAGCAATAATACCAATTGCCTGCGATAAAACCTAATTTTTTTACAACGTGGACAAAAATTATTTTTAAACATAAGTATATGGAATAGCTTTTGAAAAATAAGTAATAATGTTCAAATACACTTGTGGTGAAAAATAATTTTTCTCTAAGCCAATGAAAAATAAAGTTTTGTCTTTAAAGTATAATCAAAAATTGATTCATTTCAATTTCAAAAAAATGAGCAAAAATCTTTTTCATTCAATAAATTAAGACAAATGTTTCACTTTATTTATATCTAGTATGTATTTTCTATTATAATATTGCTCATTTATGAAAATTTGATTGCATTTTCATGTACTTTATCTAGGAGTAATTCTAGTTACAAGAAAGATGGAAAACGGAAAATGTAGCCTGAATACTTTTATAAGTTCTTGTTTTAATAGTAATAGTTGTGCATGCAGAATAACCCATATACGAGGTCTTTCTAGAAAGTATCCAACCTTGTGGTGTATCAGAAGTAGGAGTTGATTCTGGTCAATCGCGATGATATCCTCTTCAAAGTACTCCCCTTTGCAAGCAATTACCTTTTTCCAGCTATCCTACCACTTTCGGAAGAACTTTTTTAAGACTCCTTTCAACATTGCTAACTGCTGCTTCGTCGCATTGTGTTTTATTTCCCCTACGTCTTGAAATTTTTTTCGTTTTACATGTTATTCTAATTTGGGAAACAGCCGGAATCACAGGGAGCCAGGTCAGGACCACAATCAGTGTGTTTCTCTCTCTCTCTCTGTGTCACGTAATCGCTTCAGAACTTCTTTGTAATACTCTTTTTGCAACATCCAGTCTGCAAGTTCGACTTTCGACGCCTTTGTAGGCAATCGAAAGTAGACAATAGCAGGCTACTTTATTTTCCTAACGTTGAGTCATCTACTTCCTGCCCTAGGGAAGAAAGTAAATTTGAGTCCTTCTTTCGATAGATAGTCCAATAAGCGACGAGTTTGAGTTAAGCAGCCCACCAAAATGTTTGAAAAATTGCAGTCTTCAAAGTTGTTGGAAATTTTTGCAAATTTTGACATTTTTCTTAAATTGGGGAGGTTTTGATGAATTTTGAAAATTTTGAAAATTTTTGGAAATTATGAAAATTATGGGAATTTCTAATTGTTCCCCGTGACGCAGTATTTCCATTTCTTGAATCGGTGTCATGAGAAAAGACTTGAAAATTTTGAAGCCTGTCTCACAAGCCTTCAAGAGATTCGAATTGAGTCAATTGAAAACTTCCACATACCGATGTCTGGTCTGTGATGGTGTCTCAGCATCTAAACAGTCCTTTATATGTTTCGAGGAGGTTTCCGGATTCTATACAGATCGTCTTACATTATTTCAAATACTTTTTCAATTCAAACAAGATTGGCAAAGAAGCCTTGGGGGCTCAGACAATAGCGCGTAAGACTTCCCTGCAGTAGGTCTGGGGTTTGATCCCTGAGCCGGTACCAATGGTAATTTTTCTATGTACTTCTACCGGGGATTCGCTGGTTTGGAACCTACTTTAAACTGTAGGTCCCCTCAGAAAAAGCTAGTATCGTACCAAGGATAGATGGGCCTTTCGAGAGCCTAACCTTGCGGGTCGAAGCTGATTTAGAGAAGACTCGAAAAGGAGTCAGCGATCTTCTTGCGCTTGAGGCACCTACGGAGAAATCACGTTCGATAGTCGCTGGACATCTCTGAGTAATAAACACACACACACTTACATAACATATCAGGGGCAGTGCTTCGAATGTGTGCATCTAGCTGATGACCTCAGAGGGATCGCTCCGTCCACCCTAATCTGACCGTATCCCATCTCTGCGGCCTGCTAGGGAGGGTGCCGAATGGCAGAGTGGGTAAGGATGGCTTTGCCTGATCAAAAAAGTAGTACATCATTTAATGTGCGATAAGTACGCCTGGCACCTGAGAGGTATATTCTCAGAACGTTGGTAACAACGAAACCCACCGAGATCCAAAAACACTCGGCGAAGATGGCCGGATTCGGAGTACTGCCTGGAGAATAAACACGGGTGTAGCACAATAGGCTTTACAGCTTAAGCCCCAGGGGTGGCACCTCACGGGACCCCCTACCCACATTACAAACAAAAGGTTGGCAAACCTTTGTTCGACAAATCTAAATTAGACAGAAGATCAATTGTTATTTTATCTAGACTGCGTGCTAACCACTATAATGTAGCTGCAAGCTTCGAAAGGAAAAACTTTATTGAGAGCGACGACTGCGCTTTTGTGGCTATTCTGAAGGGGATATCAAACATGTTTTATGGGCTAGCCCCAATTACACAGAATCCTGGCAAAATCTAGAATCTTCTCTTATTGAAAACCAATTTTCAAAATCTGAAAATTACTTTTTGGCCTAAGAATCTTTGAGATTCCTACTTACCACTTCGTCGTCTACAACTTCGTTCTCAACATATAATTTCAAATTTTGCGCCATTTCTTCAATGCAAAAGAAGCCAGCTTTTACTTTCATAACCAACTACCTCGTTTAACAAAGCTCTTTTCCTATTGGTTACTCTAGAGATCCTGTATGGAGAGTTGGGGCACGTGAACACCCACCAATCGACTGGGGCCAACCGGAATATGGAAGTCGTTGCAAAATTTGAACATATGCTTGCTGGTAAACGGATTCCGGCAGGTTCTTAAGGGTAGCGTGCAAGCTTCTTTGCGGGCACTTAGGGTCCCATGTTGGTGTCCGTTGAGGCTGGATTTCACTTTTGGGGATAGAAAAAAGTCTGCTGGGGCCAAATGGAAAATGTACATCCTAAGTTCTTACAGAACATAAATTCGGAAAAATGCCAAAATTTACTAGCGGATTCCAGAGCAGATATTACAGTCCTTAAACACCATGGCGGGTAGAAATCATATACTGTCACTTTGAGCACTCTTTTTTGCTCCAAATTTTTAGTTTCATACCTTTCTAAGGCTTTTTCAGTTCTAATAGCCCTCAGCTATTCAATTGATCAGTAGTCGACATTGAAAATGCCTAATTGAAAGTCGAACTTTTAGCAAGCTTGTTGTGAAAAAAAGTATACGTGCCGCATAAGCTTTCAAAGCATATTCAATGTGCACAGCACCGTCTTGTTTCCATATTTTGAGATTTTTTGGCCAGTGCGAGTCTCGCAGAGCGAGGGTCTCCTTCCACTGAAGTACGATCACTTTGGAATCGTCTATACACTCTTCAATTTGAGTATGACTCATAGAACCACTATACACTTTGAGAATCAGAATAATGGTTCCGAAAATGAATTGCCAAGTGTTTGGCAAAATTTAATTTAGACTCTTTGTTCAGTGCGTTACGTCATCCTGGAATGCGATACGTACGTGGTTAGACATTTGCGTGACTGCTTACAATAGTCGACTAAAGATTCGCAGGTCTGCGTCGCTTAGTTTTTGACAGTAGCACAGCAGGTACAATGTTAGAACACAAGGTCGGGTACTTTTCGGACAGACCTCGTATAGAAAGTAAATCATAGGGTTGTCATTTTTATGTTGAAGTCGATTAGTATTGATTCTTATGCGAGAATAAATTTAGATTCGGTTAGGCGAAAGAAAAAGAAAATTGAGTAAGGCAAATATCCCAGTAATTATGATGGACCTAATAATCGTGAAATTTGGTAATAATTTGAATATATTGTTTTAAAAAATGTTAAAGTTAATATTGAATGATAGAATCCATTCTTTTTCAGATGTTTTATTGTCAAATGGAATTTTAGGTAATACAAATTACATAAAAAGCAAGCAAATGGGCGTCACGATTACTGGGACAAATGTCAAGATTACTGGGACGTTTACCTTATAGCACGATTGTTGTCTAAATAAAAAAAAATAAAGGAAAAAATTGTATAAAAATTGTAATTTGGTGACTTACTTCCTGAGAGTGCCCAATCGCTTTTCCTGTTCTTGAAGATAATCATGGACTGTGTCAATCACGATATCTTTCACTGGCAGAAAGTTAGATAGATCATGAACATCATCATTTGATGAATTTAGATTGGCCATTCCGGAACAGAATAGATACATCACAACAGCACGGATGGGTATAAATAATCTATTCATTCTGTTAATATTGGAAATAGTTTTATTACAGCACATAAGGCACATTAGATATGGCATATTTGTGAAATTATCTCAGTTCAAAACATATTCTTTTTTATTTTAACATTCTCATCCTAGTGAGAAAGTATTAGTTTTATGTGAAATTTAAATTCGTCGGTTTCCATGAAATCTTCATGTTTTGAGACCCCCTGACTAGTACAGACATTTTTATCACACATTTTTAAGACCTAAGATAAAAGGACGAGTTCGTTAACCAGCTATTATGTGACCAACAGCAAAACTGTTCATCTTCAAATTTTGCGACCACACTATGCAAGATACGAAAAAAAATGATTCAATTAAAATTGTTCATCCAAAAAGGATCTACAAATTTTGTTGTTAATTATTATTTATAGGAAGCTTAGTTCTTCTTTCAATCTTAAAAAATAACATTAAAAATTGATTACTTAAATGTTTGGAAAACCAATACAAGATATGAAAAAAATGAACCGACGAAATTTGTTCACTCAAAAGAGATCTGAAAACTTATTAAAATTTTCTGGATAAGACCCGCAGTTTTTGGTTAGATCGTAAAAAATACTAATACAGAAAATTAAAATTTTTGGGAAGGCAGCATAAGATAAGAAAAAAAATGAATAGACAAAAGTTTTTCACCAAAAAAAATCGACAAATTTGCTATAAAATATTTTTTTGAAGAGGCGTAGTTTTCGTTTTGATTGTAAAAATCACATTACAAACAAACAAATTGAATTTTTAGAAAAAAAACACAAGGTGCAATAAAATGTTTAATAACAAAATTGTTTTCAACTTAGATATTAAAATTTCCTATTGACTTTTTTTCTCACGAGACACACAATGAGAATGTGTTCGTCAAAGCTGAATGAGCTTTAACAAAAGGGAATTCAAAATCACTAAATTTCAGCTGAAGGTTAGCTTTTACGTTTTTCTACTCATGAGCGTCTCCCTTAATAGAAAGTAAAGAATGAAGGTGTAAGGACACTCGGAATTTTGTCCTTGTTGATTTCATATTGGTCGTAGCTAAATAAATGTTTCCATAATCGAAAGAGCATGAAAAATCACAGTGGTAAGGCCTCAGACAATTTCCTGTGATTATTATTTTCCGAGCAAGCAGTGAGGAAACATCAGAAAATGGCAACGTGGACGAAAACAGAATATCGCGTGGTTATTTGTTACAACTTTTTACGCAATTTAAGCGCAGAACAGTGTTTTGAAGAAATTATTAATGTTTAGGGGGAACACTGTTTTTTCTTGAAGACCATGACACGATGGTATAAGCAATTCAAATGTGGTGATTTTAGTTTTGTAGCTGCTGTAGAGAAACTCTTAAATGAATATAGGCTTATCACATACCAACAGATGCAGGAACTAATACAGATTTGTGCATCATCTGTTTATGACATCCTGCACAAGTACCGCATTCTTTGGAAAATATGGTGTTGTGGAAAGTGTCTTATTAGAAAAACAGCACACAAACACTTGTTCCTAGTGCACCCAAACATGTTTGCTAAAAGTCATTAAACGATTCAGGAACATAGGACCATGATACTCGACATGTGGCTCCTTCACCGCTGTAACACTCCAACGAACAAGTCAAGGTAACGGTCGCTTTTCTGGTCAAGTCTGGTCTGACACTTTTGGAATACTCTCCGTATAGTCCAGATCTTCCCTTCTGTGACCTTTGCTTATTTCCTGAAGTGAAAAAAAGCCGCAAACGAAGATATTTTTCCAGCGACGATGAGCTTCTGGCAGCGTGGAATCAAAAGTACGCTGATCTCCAGGAACATTGAAAGACTCTAAACTAAACAGTAAGATAGAGGACAAATCATTTCGAGCGCCCTATCACTGTCGAATGTTCGTTAATCAAAGTTATGAAGCTGATCGTAATATTACAATATAAATTTGTATATTTTCAAGAGGCCATGATGGTTCACAAAAAAGTGATAATAATGCAAGTTCCCTCTAGTGAGGTAATAATACTTTTACCTGTTGATAAAGCAGTGTTCAGACGGTATACTCATTTCACGACTAAAGAACATTACTATGCAAAAAGTATAGTGTGCGTTATGTACGGAAGGTGATGGTGACGTTGTTACACGATGTATTATTTTTGTTTAATAACGAACTAGATAACAAAATTTGTAATAATTATACAGAATACAAATGTTTGCCAATAACTACACAGCCCTACTAAAAATTGTTTTGGGCATCAGGCTAGAACACCATAAGAACATGTTCTCGGGGGTCGCTGAATCTGAATCCGTGGTCTGTTTGATCCCATCAGGTCAGGATCAAGGTTATTCCAAGGTTGAAGTGGGGGAGGGGGAGAGGATTTGTGTGGGAAAAACTATGATTCTTATGCGTTTTTGGAGTCGCTGAATCTGAATCCGAGGTATGTTTGACCTTATCAGGTCAGAGTCAAGGTCATTGCCAGGCCACATATTAAAAAAAACGTTGGAGCGGGGGAACCCACGATTCTTATACGTTTCTATGGTAGCTAAATCTGAATCCTGGGTCCGTTTGATCCCAATAGGTCAAGATCAAGGTGATTTCATGGTCAACTTATGTTTATCAAATTTAAACGCATCTTTCACCGCGGATTCTGAAAGAGCGGGATATTTTACGTTCACATATGATTTGTCCTATGGATCAAAGTGACCTTTACATATCATCTGAAGGTCGAATCACTCTCAAATTAATTTCTCTAAGATCAAAAATGATCCGCATTGAAAAATCTGTGAATTACAAATTTTTATCGAGCATGGCTTAGCTTCGTGATATTTCGTTAAGGGGAATTGGAGAACCAAGACAGCAGACACCTATATTCACGCGCTTCTGAAGAAATGCGTTTTCCAGTTCTTCAGTATCCGAGCGATGCGCTTAGATTCTGTAGGGCTACTCTGATCCTGTTATTGAAATTCAAAATCCTACTTCGTCAGAGTATGCTGGAAATGAGGACAACTACCTTAGTCGAGGATGTGTAGTTACTCATTTTTAGATTTTTTGAGGAAACGAAGCCAGTAATGACGTACTGCCCTGCAGGGCTGTAACGTGAACTTCAAGGTTACATCTAAGGTCACCAGATGGTCGCTCACCATGACACCAACCACTTTCACATAAGTTATTATTCCGTTACCCAGACGAGCTAACACCAAATGCGAACATCAAATATCCTGCTCTTTTTGAATCCGCAGTAAAAAACGCGCTTCCATTTTATAAACAAAAGGTGACCCTGAAATAACCTGATGAAGTCAAACAGAGCCCGGATTCAGATTCAACAACCCCAAAAACATATTGGTATGGTGGTCTAGTCTCATGCATAGAACACTTTTTTTGTGGGGCTGTGTTACAAGTAAAAGCAAAAAACTTTAAAAACAAAAATGTTGTATCTTTTTCGAGACATAATTTTTTACGAGAGATTCAATTTTAAAATAGAGTCGTTTCCATTATTCTCCTAGAGTTGAATAAAAAATTAATATAAATTAATAACATGTGTTGCTACATAGGGCAGACGTATGTTGTTTCTGCCAATATACCGTTAGTGCCCACTGGCCATTATCTAGTGTATTTCCTTAGCTTATGTACTGATCAAATGGTTCCACTAAAAGGAGTTGATATACTAAAGTTCGTGGCTTAAAAACCACTGCATTTTATTTTGTCGAGATTCAATTATTTCGTTTTGAAGAAAAGTCTAAATGTATCGAAGTTTTGTAAATGTTTACGATCTCTACGAAAAAAAAAAGAATATTCCGGACGTTAAGCCCTATTAATCCCTATTAAGGACACTCGACCTGCCAGTGGGCACAGGAGTCCTAAAGTTGTCCTATAGACCTCTTTTGGCGAACGTCTTGAGGACTCTTCAGGACCTTTGAAAGACATGAAAAGAACCAAAGGATGTCTCAAAGCCGTCATGTCACATGGCATAAAGTTGCATTCTAAGGACGTCTTTAGGATGATTCGGTGGCCACTGAGCTGATAATCAAAACGATCAGATTGTAGCAAGCGCAATAGCACACTAAAACTTGAGGTATCAAATTGTTGCAGCTATTTCGATCTAGGATTTCTACTTAATATGATTCGGTTCAGAGGATCAATGAAAATTAAGGAGCACAACTTCAGGGCGTACTAGCATCAGTATGCAAAACAGAATGACAATATTGGGTTTCAGAAAGTAAAATAATCATTAAAATAATATAAAAGTGATTGATGGCGTTAATAATAGTCCAGGTGTTCAGAATACATCTTCCTGCAGGAAGTTGTGTTCCTAACTGAAATGTGAGACACCCTTATGGATTTTCGAAGGGGTCGTCATTTTAAGAAGTGAACCCGGTAGTCCAGGTGTTTGAAAAGCATCTTCCTCGGGCAAGTTGTGGTCGTAACTGAAACTTAAAACACGCTGATCGGTTTTTTGAAGGTCTCGTCATTCTATGAAGTAAGCCTGGTAGTATCGGTGTTTAAAATACATCTTCTTTTAACCTTCCCCTTCTAAAGGCACCTTTCTCAAGCAAGATGCATTCTGAATACTTGGATTACGAGGTTTACTTTTTAGAAGGACGAGAACCTTAGAAAAACGGTCAAGATGTATGAAATCTTAGTTCTGAACGCACATGCCTCGAAGAAGATGTCTTCTGAATACCTGGGATACCAGGTTCACTTCGTAGAAGGACGGGACCTTGGAAAAATGGCCAGGGTGCCTCCTACTTTAGTTCAGAACACACCTTTCTCGAAGAAGATGTATTCTATATAGCTGGACTACTAGGTCAACGGCAACGGTATAATGGCAACGGTCAACGGTCAAATGGCAACGGTACCTTCTACTTCAGTTCTGGACACAACTTTCTAGGGTAAGATATATTTTGAATATCTGGACCACCAGGTTTACTTTCTAAAACTACGAGACCTGGGAAAAACGATAAAGATAAATAAAACTTTAGTTCTGAAAGCACCTTCCTCGAAGAAGATGTATTCTAAATACCTAAACTACCAGACTTACTTTTGGAAAGAACGAGACCTTGGAAAAATGTCCAGGGTAATTCAAATTTCAGTTCTGAATGCAAATTTTTCAGAGAAGATGTATTTTTAACACCAAGACTATCAGGTTTACTTTTCAGAATGGCTGAACCTTCGAAAATCGGTTGAATAATCTTAAATTTATATCGCGAACATAACTTCCTTGGGGAAGATGTATGATAGAGAATTGATCTCGAAATTTGCATCAAGTTGAACATGAATATGCAGGGTGTCCCACCACCTATACAACCCCTTGCACTATGTGACAGTGCACAACAAAATAAACAAAAAAGTCATCTGGCAAAAAGTTGTGCGAAGCTTAGTATGGACCACAAAGTAATAATATGCGGACCGATCATGCTGTAGAAACCGCATCGAGTGTTGACTGCGGTAACTGCAGCTTTATTGTCAGGATCAGCCGTAAGCATGCGAACTAACTCTCTTTTTTTCTCCCGCGAGAAAAAGAGATGGTGGTGCGCAATGCGCATGCGTCACTGGTTTAGAGAGCTAGCAGTACACGCTTGACGTTGGCAATAAAGGTGCAGTTTCCGTAGTCAAAGCGCATGTATGGAGATCGGCCTCCTTATTATTACTCCGTGGTTTGGGCACAAGAAAGCTTCAAGGTTGGACCGGAGCAACCAATAAGGAGCGAGCTTCCGCGACTACTAGGTTTTGTGAATGTTTCATTTTTTTGTCTATTTTGGTTACAAGTTATGTAAAAGAATGAGAGTGATTGAAAAGGGTGACTTTTGCTGTTAGGATAGAAGTTTTGTTATTAAAATTTTATTAACAAAGTTTCAAGAAAGAAAGTTTCCTGAGTTCGCGTGTGTTGAGATTTTTTGTTAGATTTGTTACAAGTTATTTAACCAAAATTATGAGACGAACCGAAAAGAGTAACTTTTTTGCTGCTGAAAGTGCTGTCTTATCGTGGGCATGGTTACAAATTTTCAAGAAAGCAATTTTTCTGGGTTTCATAAATGTTCATTTTTTTACTACTTTTCTTACAAGTTGTGTAATAGAAATTCTGAGACAAATCAGAAAGGGTGTTTTTCGTTATTAAAAAATAAGTTTTGTTATTAATATTTTAGTAACAAAGTTTCGACGAAGGAGGTTTTCTGCGTTCGCATGTGATGAAATTTTGTTGTTAGATTTGTTAAAAGTTAGGTAACAGAAATTATATGAACCGAAAAGAGGAACTTTTTGGTTATTAAAAGTGTTATGTTAGGCTTGCTTACAAATTTTCAAGAAATCAAAATTGCTGGGTTTCACGAATGTTCAGGTTTTTGTTACTTTTGTTACAAGTTATGTCATAGAAATTCTGAGACGAATCAGAAAGAGTGTTTTTCGTTATTGAAAAATAACTTTTGTCATTAATATTTTAGTAACAACGTTTCAAGAAAGGAATTTTTCTGGGTTCGCGTTTGTTGATATTTTTTTTAGATTTATTGAAAGTTAGGTAACAAAAATTCGGAGAGGAGCCGAAGGGAATAACTTTTTTTGTTGATAAAGGTGTTTAAAAAGGTGTTAAAAAGGTGTTGATAAAGGTTGCTTACAAATTTTCAAGGAAACAAGTTTGCTGGGCACTATCTCGACGTTTGAAACACACGTACAAGTGGTCACTAAAGCTCGCTCCTCATTGGTTGATTAGACCCAACTTTGAAGCATTCTTGTGTCCAAAAAAAGCATCGCAAAACTTTTTACTAAAGGACTTTTGTAATACAAACAAAAAATAAATAAATAACAAAAAATAAAAAAAATAAAGCAAATTCCATATCTGAAACGTGCGCAAGTGTAACATTACGCACAGCCTGTAAAATAGTAACCTTAAACACTGTGCCGAAAGTCACCAATTTACACATTGTTTAGAGGCACAAAATGTCCAACTTTACAGGTATGAATTGGAAAAAATATTTTATAAAAAATTAAAGCGAGTAATTCTAATTAATTTTTTTAGTTAGTTTTTTACAGATTTTAGATAAAAGAACTAAGCGGTGCTGCGCGCGCGGCTTTTAAGTTGTACACTGTATCTACATGGACGTGTTTTTAGTTGCGCTCTACGTCAAGCACCTGTCTCTTTCTATCTGCGCGTTTTAGTGCAGAAAATTAGTACCAGAAAATTAAATTGCTTATTTTCAATGTTATTTTTTACGATTGGAACAAAAGATACGCATTCCACCAGAAAATAAAAAATAAAAAATGTGTAAATCTTTTTTGAGTGAACGACTTTTTTCTATCAGTTTTTTTCTTACCTTGTGTCGCTTTTCCACAATGTAAAAAAAAATTTAATGTTATTCTTATGATTGAAGCAAAATCTACGGGTCTTTCAAACAGTGATTAATAACAAAGTAGATCTTGTTTGGGAGCACAGTTTTGGTCAATTCATCTTTTTTCGTAACTTGTGACTTATGTCAAACAAATTTTATTTTTTATTTTTAATGTTGTTTTTACGAATAAAAAAAACCACGCGCCCTATCAAAAAGTGATAAATAACAAATTTTTATCTCATCTGTGTGTGAACAACTTTTGTGTTTTAATTTTTTTCGTTCCTTGTATAGTTTAACCGCAAAATGAAATTGTTGATTTTCCATTATTTTTTGAGGGATCAAAAATTGAATTTCCGATTTAAAAAAAAATTCAATATCGTACTTTCCAAGTACTACCAAAAGCCGTACATAAAATTTTTAAATCCTGAAAAAGATGGTCTCGAAACTTTTTAAAATGCTGTAACTTTTCATATTTTCATCCAAAATAGATGGCTAATAAACTTAAAATTCAGTTTTCGACACTTGACAAGTGTACCAAAGGCCAATCTGATAGATTAATTATTTAAAAAGTGCTCACAATTAATGTCACAATCGTGCTTACATACATATACACGGTGTCCCATTTTAATCTATCACCCCAAATATCTTCTAAAATACTTTATCTACGAAAAAATGGGTTGGACAAAGGTTCACCAGGACCGAGGAGGACAGAGGACTGTACCATCAATTTTGACCTTGAGGTCAATTTTGAAGGTCATTTGAGGGTCAAAATGACTTTTTAAAATGGAAACCCCTATTTTTGACTCCGAATTTGAAAAGAGCGGAAAATATCAAAGTAAAGTGTTTAAAAGACGGTCATATGCCCTTTTTGAAATTAATTGATGTTCTGAGAATAGCAAACCTTTAAGATGCTTTTAACAAGTCGATAGAATGTAAAAATGTGAACCACCTTGACCATCTTGACCTGCAGGTAAATTGTCAAGGTCATCCAAAGGTTAAAAGTAAAAAAAAATCTTTTGACGAGAAGTCAAATGAGGGGCAACTGTTCTGTTTCCTTTGGGGTGCTTGTTTACCGTGAGTGCCCTTGCCTCTTACATTTGGGGTGAGCATTGAGCATTCGTTTGGTTTTTGATTTTAACTATTTTCGTGACGATGTTCACTTCATTCCGTGGCTGATTGTAACACAGGTAGCAATGGTGAGAGGCAAGGGAACTCAAGGTAAATAAGCACCCCAAGGGAAACAGAACTTACTACGTCCACGTCGTTGTTTCCGGGTAACACTAAAAGTAAGGTTCTGAGAGCTTTTTAAACAGTTGCCCTTCATTTGACTTCTCTTCAAAAGACTTTTTTTGCCTTTTAACCTTTAAATAACCTTGAAAATTTACCTGCAGGTCAAGATGGTCAAGGTGGTTCACATTTTTAGATTCTATCGACTTGTTAAAAGCATCCTAAAGGTTTGCTATTCTCAGAACATCAACTAATTTCAAAAAGGGGCATATGACCGTTTTTTAAACACTTTACCTTGATATTTGACCTTTCTAAGGTCACAAAAGCAAAATTTTCGTCAGAAATTTTTGACGTGAAACTTTCCGCCCTTTTCAAATCAGGAGACAAAAATAGGGGTTTCGATTTTAAAAAGTCACCTTGACCCTCAAATGACCTTCAAAATTGACGTCAAGGTCAAAATTGGTGGTACAGTCCTCTCTCTCCCTCGGTCCTGATTAACCTTTGTCCGAACCATTTTTTCGTAGATAATGTATTTTAGAAGATATTTGGGGTGATAGATTAAAATGGGACACCATGTATACGTACAGACACATTTGTAAAAAGCTGTTTTTTGAGTTTAGGGGGTCCCAAAACGTGAGCATTTGACAAAAAAGGTGAAGGGGGATAAATTTTACACAAAAAGTTTGAATAGATTTTTTTAATTTCCAGACAAAAATGCCTAATTACACTTACTCAGTGGTATCATTTTTTCTCTACCAAATGGTTAATCACGTATTATTGGACATTAAACTGCACATATATGCAAGAGAATACATAATATATTATATGACTGCTATTTCTATTGACACACTCTTCGTAATTCGTAATTATCAGTAATATTCGTGAACTGGCCTGAAAAATGGAATTTCTTATTTTCAATAGCATTTTTCACGATTAACCAAAAAATATGTAATCTGTCAAAAAATGGGTTTCACAAAATTTGATCATCTTTTTATTATGAACAATTTTTCTCTATAACATTTTATTATATCTTGTACAGTTTTGGTGAAAAATTGATTTTTTGAAAAAACATTTTTGATGGATGAAACCAGAACCATTGGAAAGAAATGGCTTGTTAACGAGCTTGTTCTGTCTTTTCATGCTTCAAAAAAGTGTGCCAAACCTCAATCCAATCAGATCAGTCTCACGAAAGTTATCGTGCCTACAGAAAGACAGAGAGACACCTTCGCAAAATCGTATTTTCTGATTCACGGTGTCCCCAAACGTGGAGATTTTATGAAAACTGACGAAGTCAAATTTTACATAAAACTAATACCATCTCATTAGAATGAGAATGAAAAAACATAATGTATTACTTAGGGAGTATACGCATGTCGAATTTTCGGTAAAAATAGTCAGAGTCGTAGTTCGAAGCTATTGATGACAACATTTGTATTTTACAAAACCTCCCGATATACACATAATTAGTATTTTTGAATAATAATTGTCTACTTATGTTTGATTATCTACTCTAGAGAAATCTCTCCCATTAAGTAAAATTGAATATAATTTGGATATCTAAGATCACGTACCTTTCTTATTTTAAATTTTTTTCTCGCAAAGCACTCTAGTTTCTTTGAAACAGAAACCAAGGTAAATGTGTCACAACATGTATTGTACTGCATGCTCAATTTTATCGGAAAGAAGCACGTAATTTCGACGCAGCAGTTGAAAACATTATCAAACTCACGACTTTGGTCGAGATTGGGAATTCTTTCAGAGCAGAAAGTACATATTTTTATTTTTGTATCCTCATGTATCGATGTTTCATGGTCGGCTGATTACGAATATGGCATCGACAATACCGGAAAATTATTTAAAAATAACTAGGCTCATTCAAGGTTTTCCTTTTAAATTTTAAGGACAAATGACGTTGAATGAAATATCGTCTTGAAATTTTAGAAACTGAAAAAAAATTAGCACACCGCTGTGCATTGGAGTTAGTTATTTCATGAAAATCACTTCCGAAATTGTAAAAACCATTCTATGTCAAATTAGAGAGCAAAAATATTTAATAAAATAAGTGTTTGTACGATTTTCTTTCATAATCTTTCTGAGATCTGCATTCGAAGCTTTTCCTTCTATGTTGAACATTTTTACATTCTCATCTAATGAGAAGGTATTGGTTTTATGTAAAATTTGACATAGTCGGTTTTCATCAAATCTCCACGTTTTGAGACCCCCTGAGCCAGAAAAAACGGGTTTTACCAATGTGTCTGTGTGTCTGTAGTCTGTCTGTCTGTCTGTAGCCACGATAACTTTCGAAAAAATGATCAGATTTGATTGAACTTTGGCACACTTTTTTATGGCCTAAAAAGAAAGAACGAGTTCGTTAACCAGCTATTTTGGATGAAAATTCAAAAAGTGAGCACATTTTGAAAATTTTTGAGACCACTTTTTTTGAAGATTTAAAAATTCTATGTATGGTTATTAGTAGTACGCACAATAAGGAACAAAATATTCTAATTACTTTTCGTGATAAAAAAAAATTACTGGAGTTATAGCATTTTCAAAATTCCAAAAAACAAACGAAAATGTACATTTTAAGCCGAAAAACGCACGAAATGAAAAAAAGTCAAGAGGTGAAAAACGTTGCTTTTTGAACACCCTATAATATTTTCATAACAACTTTTTGAATTTTTGGAAAAATAAAAAATTCAAATTTTGATCGCACAAAAAAATAATGAAAAATCAAAAATTCCATTTTGCTGTGAAACTATGCAAGATACAAGAAAAGATCATTGAACCAAAATTGTTCACCCAAAAAAGATCTACAAATTTCTTATCATTCACTTTTTGATATGACGCGTAGTTTTTGTTTTATTCGTAAAAAACAGCATTGAAAATAGAAAAATCAAATTTTTAGACGAATAACACGAGCTACGAAAAAAATGACAAGAACAACATTTGTTCATCCAAGGAAGAGGTACAAATTTGTTAACAATCATGTTTCGATAGGATGCGTAGTTTTTGTTTTATTCGTGAAAATAACATTGACAGTAAAAAAAATCAAATTTTTGAAAAAACAATGCAAGGTACGAAAACAGATAAATGAACAAAAATTGTGCATTCAAAAAAGATTTACAAACTTGTAATCAATTTTTGTTGTAAGAATATATTCAAAATGAAAAAATTAACTTTTTTGAAAAACGGCACAAGCTAACAGAGCGTCGAACGCAAGGTTCAAATGATTTTCAAATCAAATATTGAGCGCGAAGCGTGAGTGTCTGAATGAGAATGTGTTCCTTAAGGTCTATAGAACCTTGAGTAAATAAAGTTCCTTTTCAGAATAAAATAAAAACAAATTTAACAATCACTTAATATGTAGAGGTTTTGATAATTTTATAATATTTGCAAACAAACTTTTTCTTTTCATCGAAGTCGAACACGAAGTTGAAAAATCTAGAGCAACCGAGCGTAAAGCGCGATGTAGATACGCCTGAGCGCGAAGCGCGAGATCCAACAGTTGCGCGCCCTAGGCGCGCTCAAATTTGCGGGCGAAGCGGGCGATGAGAATGTGTCCGCGAAGCGGGCAGATTTTTTTCTTTTTGTATGTGCAGCAAGTATATAGCATATTGTTATTATTAGCATTTTTGACCGCTTTTATAGGGCAAAAATACGTCCAACACACAATCTAGGGGTAAAATAAACATTACGGCGGATTTTGCGGTCATATCCGCGAGCTCATTTCCCGGGATGGCCTTATGGCCTGGTACCCATGCTGGGATAATATTACAATTGGGCGCGAAAAGAGAGGCAAGGCAATTTCTGATTAGGAAGATAAGGCTTAATGTACTAGGGTTGCTCGACGAGACACTTTGTAAGACGTGTGACATACGGCTAATCTTAGGGCTTAATTTATGATTTTTTCTATTTTTTCAAACAATTTGTGGTTTTCGAATGCGTAAATATGAGAACCATAATCTATACAACTTCTAACGAGGGAGTCATAAATGGTAATGAGAGTATATGGGTGGGTTTCCCAACATATGTCTCTCAAAGATTGCATGATATTTAGGGTTTTTCTGAGTTTCTAAATTAGATATTTGAAGTTTTCGTTAAACGTAAATAAATAATCCAAAATGACCCGTAAAAATTTGACGTCCAACGAGGGCTTAATAATAGAGTTAATAAGACTTAGAATATATCTAGCGTCATCAAAATTCAATTTTTGATTTGATTTTCCCAGGACTGCCTCAAAGGCAGTCCTGGGAAAGTCCCACTGTGCTCACTTTGGGTCCAACCAATTCACTATTAATATTGAAATAAATGACTCTGCATGAAATAGAGTTGTAAATAAATTCAGCTATATCTGTAGGTACGCCTGTATCTCTGATCTTCCAGCAAAATTTGGGGGATTGCGCTGGGAAAGGCACCTTTGAGGTCTAGAAAGAAACTTGCCTGGCGTTGGATTTGGAACAAAAAATATGAAAAAGGTGTTCCAGGTATGTGAAAAGGAGGCAGGCAATGAGATATCGTTATCATTTTTTAAAAGAAGGTTATTCGCTTCAGAAGGAAAGTGGCTAATGATGTTATTATAAATTTTATCTGGTCCGTTCAATGGTGAACTGATCATGGAAGACTGTATGAAAACATAGCTCAACCGCAAGATCGTGTAGCTTTGAAATCACGTTGCTGTTTGGCGAGCAAGACGAGGATGCCGGCTGAGTGAATCTATCCTTCAATGAGTTAATGACTCAAAATTCTGAAGCTAGTGGGTATTCTATCTAGCTATTCACAAAAGCTTTGAAACCACTTTCTTCTGACTTCATTAAGGATGCTTTGAGCTTTAGATGTGAGTCCTTTTTAATGTACATAGTTTAAATAATTAAATCGTTTTCTAAATTTAATGGAAGCTTTACACCTATCCTTAACAGCACAATCACGTGCTTTATTTCACCAAGCAGCTGGAACAGAAGGTTGGTTTTTAGATTCGTGACCATGGTTTGGTGGTTTGGAAATCGCCGAGGTTCCCCGGATGACAAGATAGCCTCATCTGCGAACTGAACAACAGAATTCCAGCTAGAAATAGGATCCCATGTAGGCGGAAGAATGTAAGCTGCCCCGTATTCTACGAGATTTTTCAAATTGGAGTAAAAGGCGGTGAATTAATTCCTTTTACGTTATATTTGTGTAAATAGTTATTGGAAATAAGTAATCGCACGCTGGATCGTGGTCACTGCCTAGAGCGTCGTCCCATACTTCATGAGCACAAAAGGTGAATAGTTGAGGGCTAATAAAAGTAAGGTAAGGTAAGGTAAGTAAAGTTGAATTGCCACTATTTAAACAAATAAAGTCAGATACATAAAAGACTGCACAAAGTGCTTTGCCACTTCGGCAAACCCGAGTACTACCCCATAAGCTGTGATGTGAATGAAAATCCCCACTAATAATAACGTCGTACGAATTGACGAATTGAATGGATCTGGAAACAGTTTCTAGACTATTTTCAATGTGAAGTATAGAGAATACACTCTAAAAGGTTATACCTCTTCCAATTGCAATTGACAAAACATCATGATTATTGGCAGCCCTGCCAGTTCTGATGAAGTTAAAATCTCTATTTATTGAGAATTTTTTATTAGGCTTCAGAAATGTTTCACAAAGTAAGAGAACGTCAAAATCCTTCGAAATAGTCACGAGATCATTTCTTTTGTTAGTTACACCGCGGCAGTTCTATTGTACAGTTCGCAAGCCATCGACCTGCGTCATACTAAGACTAAAAAAGATTTGAAGAAAGAGATAGAATACTTGCAGAAAGGGAGTTAATTAAGTTGTGACATTCCTCTGTTTTTTGAGTTTCTGGAGTAGGCTGGGTGCGGAGGACTTCACTAGATCCGTCACCCTGCGTGATGTGACCGTTGAATTATTGTGTTCTGATATTCGCGTCAGAATCGTTGACGTCAGAATTATCGATAAATTCAGAATCGTTGTCATCCTTTGGAGGAGTTTGAGATAAATCACCAGTAACGTCACTGTCCTCTGTCTTATGTCTCTTAAACCCAGTAAAATTGTCTTCTACTCGGAAGAGGGTTTTAAATTTTTTCATCTTAATGAAGCATGAGGGACCTTAAAAAGCATCTGAGATTACTTTGGCGTTTGGTTCGATTGGAGCAAAGCTGTTATTGCACACGAGAGGGTCTGGTGTGTCCGTGATTGAGGCCATGCCTCCGTCTAGGGAAAATTCCGGAAGAATGTGAGGTCACGCGCGGCGTGCCAGCGCCGGCCGCTTTAGAGGTTATGTTATTTGAAAACAGAATTTTCCTTTGGTAACCAAGCAATGAAAATAAATAACAGTTACTTCTTGATGATAATCAAGAATCCGGACTCCTGTGCAGAGTCCACGTCCAATAGCGAGAGATCGTTCGCACTCAGTGAATTCGGAAAATTCACTTCGCAATCAAAACACGCCTACCATAGACCGCGGTAGAAGAAAAACTCCTGAAGACGGACTGTGCATGTGTCGTCAACTACGCATGTAGACTCGTTACTGGTCAGGAATGGGCAGTTTCGTTCCTGCGTTGCAAGGAAAGGAATATGGGCATTTTAGTGAAGTTGGGACAAAATAAGTCTCTCATCGTGCAAGATTCGTCTTATAATTTTGAAATAAATATTTGAGTTCAAAATAAACTCAAAAACATCATAGTGAAGTTTACTCCAAAAGTATGTACACTCTCTGTTATCTCGAAGAATTCATTTTCCACTCTTCCAGTCAACTTATCATATAAATGACTTCATTCATTTTCCAATAAAGTACAGGGCCTACGGAATTCTTGACCTTTGTCATGCAGCCATTCAGTCACAACTGTAATTAAACAAATTCAATATTATGAGAACACTTTGTATTTATTATAACAGCATTGTTAATAATGATTGCTCTATAAATAAAATTCCAATTCTTTTCACATGTCATCTAGTCCTAAGAGTTTTCTAGTACAACGAATACAGAAACAGAAAGACCAATTTCAACAGAAATTGGAAAATTATTACAAACTGTGACAAGGAACGAAGAAACCAGCCTTAGGACCGAAAAATCGACTTTCTGGTTATTTTTGATTCCGAATAATGATGATTCCCCCTATCGGATTAAAAATCACCATTGCTCGATAATTAAAACTGAATTTTCTGAAGCTCAAAGTTGGGAGTTGATTTTTTGCCGCATCGCGTTTGAATCTTGTACCAACGCTCTCACGCGTCGTGTCTGTGTGATACCTAGAAGCTGTAATACGTTTTCTTCGGTTGATCTCCACTCGATGCACGCCATTAGACAGTTTTTCCTCGTAGTTCTTCCAGGTCTTTTTTAATTTTGTACTATAAGTCGTAGTAAAACATTAAAATAACACATAATATAATTATTATGGATTGCTATCATCCATGTTTGACCGCACTCGGCCGTAGCCAGCCGTTGTTCTTATTCATATCTCCCGAGGCTTCACACAGACACGGACCGCTCATTTGCGTTGGTGCAAAGGCCCATTTTTTACCTGTTCGTCTTCCTTTCACTTTGATTCGCTTTTTCTCGTTAACTTTTTTCGGTTCTAAGGCTGGCTTCTTTGTTCCACGTCACAACTGCTTTTATAAATTCCAAACTTAGTAAATTTGTCATCATATAATATTTTGGGAAATATTTGCAAACTGAATTGCCAATATTTTTAGGAATAGTAGAAATTTTGAAAACCATTTAAATTGGAGGAATTATATGTCCTTACTTGCAATTAATAACTTGACTGACAAGGGGGCGATCACTCTCACGTAAAATTGATTTTTATGGGACTCAAATAGGTAAAAGTAGATTGAAATCCACTAGGCACGTATTTTTTTAGCTGACATTGGGCAATCGTTCACCAGATATCACCAAAAAACTTATTTGATCAATAAATGCAAAATTCCTATAATTTTGTTTTTGTAGACATTATTGATTCACTTAAATGTATGCCTATGTATCCGATGAATAGTTTCTGGTGAAAACAAACTAACACTGAATATTTACTATGATATGTTTATATATAATTATTATACAAAATAAATAATTGAATGATTTTTCTCTATAAAACCATAGTTTTCTTTGCAAAGGAGTATTATTCAACACCTAGTGCGTGATTTTTTGTTAAATTGATCCAGTGTTTACACAAATTTTTATATTGATGAAAATTCATCATAACAAATGAGTGTCTCAGCTTTTTTCCAAATTAAAGAACTTTTTCGACGCGGAAAATTATTTACAGGCAAAAAAAGTATTACCTTTAGTTACACTGAACCAATATTCACTAATTATTCGAATTCTTATGAAAACCCATAAATATATGCACAGTGTAGCCTTTATTCAACCTGAAAACACCTTTTCTTTACGAAAAAGTATGATTGCGAAACGAAAGCGAAAATGATGCAGTATTTTATTCAAACCAGATGATTAAGGGGTTAGTCAAGTTTCTGGCACCCAAAAAAAGGCAATTTTGACTATTTTTTTTCAAAGACAGGTTTATTTACATTCAAACAAATGTTGTGGCATTCGAATACTATATATTTCGAGAAGTCACAGTAATTTTTTCCTCATAGAATATCTGTAAATGAGCGAGTTATAGTCCATCTCCCAGAAGTTTAAAAAAAGGCGTTTTGCGGTGATCAATACTCATCATGACAGAATCATCGGAAACAAAAAATTCGAGTGTCAATAGCTAAAGGATCACATACTCTTGTCTTTAATCGAAGCATTTAGCGATATTTCAATTTTTGACAAAATGGCGCACGTTTAAACACGATTTTTTTTGTTTGCCCAAAAAAACGGGTTTTTTCGCTATAAAAAAAAGAAATAATTTACAAAATCAAAAATCCTTCGATCAGGGACAAAAATTTAGTGCTATGAATAACTGGTAAAAATTTGGTAGCGATCGGATAAGCCGTTCTTTAGATATCTTGATCACCGCGCGAAAAACATTGTTTTGAGAAAAACGCGTTTAAAGTTTTAAATTATGATGCGCAAAAAATATAATGGACCAAATCAAAGTATATATGGTTCAAACATAAGATATTTATTTTATAAATAACTAGTAAAAATTTGGTTACGATCGGATAAGCCGTTCTTTAGATATTGCATGTATGAACTTCGAAAACGTTGTCTTATACAAAGCGCGATTTCAAGCACACGAAATACGTGTGTCTAAAAAACAACCTTTTCGAAGTTGATGCACACCATATGTAAAGAACGGCTTACCCGATCGTCACCAAATTTTTATCAGTTATTTTTATCAGTTATTTATAACATAAACACTTTGTGTTTAAACAATATATATTTTAATATAGTCAATTTTTTTATATAAAAAAATGAACGATTTTTTCGCGAAAATTTTTTTATGATACAGTAAGTTCACCTCGATTTCCATGTAATATGAAAATTATATTTGGCAACTCACATTGAGTCGTCAACTCCAGCACCATACAGGCATCCTAATAAAAGCATCACATAAATAATTCGACGATTGATTTCATATCCATACCCGACGTTCGGGCACCAAGGTATATACTGAGGTTTACATTTGTCACAATTCAGAACTATTTTAAATCCAAGGCGTCGTTCACTTCCCACTGAAAATTTCACTTTTCCATCACATTTTGCGCATTTCACAAGGTTAGAAATTAACGAAAAAAATGTTACAAAATTTATAATTCGATAGCCTATTGAACCATCTTTCGGCACAGCGTACTCTCTTTGATTTTGAAATTTTCAAACTTGACTAACCCCTTAAATGATACTTGTTTATGATAAACGTTTGCAAGTACTTAAAACATTGAAAAATACTGGTTCATTGTGTCTAAATATGATGTATAACGTGTCAAGTAATACTTTCCCTTGAAGAAATGGTGCTTTTATGTTGAAAATAATAACCGTTGTTAAGTGCTGGATTTATTCAACTATAAATCACGCACGAGAAGTTTATTAATATTTTATGAAAAACTGTACTTTTAGGAAGGAAAATAACTGAATTATGCAATTTTTATTAACAATTATTAATGAATAAGACAGGTATTGTCAATTGTAAGTTCGTTTTGACTATACATTATTCAGAACGTATCTGGCAATAATTTAACGTGCAAGATAAATATTTGCACAAACAAAATTGTTGAAATTTTGCGTTGATTCATCGAATTCGTTTATTTTCTTATATCTCATAAAAGATGCCCAATTGAAGCTGAAGAGATAAGTACCTAACGTACTTCAATGTACTTTCATCTATTTGAGTCCCATTGAAACCAGTGATCCATGAGGGCGGTCGTCCCCATGTAAAGGACGAACTAATAACATGTATTCAATTCAAATCTGACTTTATTTATAATATTTTTAATATAAAACTTACTCCATTTCGTTCCAGAAAGTACTGGACATGCTCCATGCTCAAATAACCGATTTCCTTCTCCATTTCGTTTAAGATTGTACCAGAATGCTGCAGTACCTTTTTTAGGCCATATGGTAACGTTTAAGTGAGGAAAAACTGTAGCTCCTCCTTTCTCGACGTCATTCATCTGAGAAATATATTTCTTATAGAGTTTTATATGTATAATAAGCATCCTAAAAATTAAATATTATTTTATATCCTTCTTTTATCAATACCAAAACAGCATTATTATAGAAATAAAACTTGTCTCTGAAGAAAGTAAACCAATCACTTTAAATTTCACTTGGTATTACTTGAAGTAATGTGAGACAAACTATATGGATAAGGCGTTCCAGTGAAATTGTTTGAAAGTTCCGGTTTCTGATGCTTCTTGAAGTTTTAAATATTAAATAATTAGAGATAAGCATTTAAAATAGAAATTGTTAGTAGTATTTAATTCACATGATTCATGCTTCAAATTAAGCTATTTTGAATTACATGCAGTTGAAATTGAAAAAATGTACACAGAAAAAACTAGGAGTAAATTTTGTTGCAGGTAATTTCGTATTTTTACTCGCTGGTGTAGGTAGAAGATGAATATTACCCATGGTGCGTGTAATCTGTCTGCTATCACCTGCTCTGATGGGTAAACAGAGAATATTACCGTGAGTTAAGAGTAACTGTCATTGCTTCTTGCAATGACCCAACACCTTAGTATTTACAGGTGGAAAAGGCGAGTGTTTACATTTGCAATATGTATAAATTTTTCAATTATTTGCGCTCACGGTCAATTTAACCATACATTTTGCAAATATAGCTCTCTGTGACTATAAATGTGACAGCGCTGAAAAGTCGCCACGGTATTTAAAGTAGAAGGTATTCTCTCTGGGTTAGGATTCCAATGATTCATTAGTATCGGATCTCTCTTTTTACCATATGAGATAGTCAGCGAGGTCCGATCGAATTTAAAATGATCATTTCGAAGCCTCTCTGTCTATCGTATGAGATAGACAGAGAGGGTTTTGCTTGTTTCGAATCGCTCAGTATGACTTGTCGTTCAAAGTAACGGACGCTCTCTGTCTACTTCATACGATAAAAAGAAATGTTTCCAAAGGATCGCTTCGAATTTGATCGCACCTCGTTGCGTATCTCATATGTCAGAAGGAGTGGTCCGTGGCGTCTAGGGCCCGAGCACAATGGAGACCCGAACCCGAAACCTGATACCGAAGATAACTATGTCCTTTTTTACCGTAGCTACGATAAAAAAGGACAGAGTTATCTTTGGGTTCAGGTTTCGGGTTCGGGTCTCCATTGTGCTCGGGCCCTTACGACAATTCGCTCTGAGCTCGCTCTGACCTCGAAGGGGAGCTCAACCTCTTTATGGTGCTTTTATACCTCTGCCTGCCCTCCTGGGGCAGGCAGAAAAGTTGTAAGAGTAAAAGAGATAGAGAGCACCATTATAGGATATAATCTGACGGCCATGCAGTCTCATAAATTTCATTGGTTGAGCTTCCCTTCGAGAGAGCGAATTGTCATAAACGCCACCGATCGTATTGAGGCATCGGCAGTGGGACTCCGATGCTGTTTCCAAGTCGAAAATCGAACAAACCTCTCTTTCTATCTCTACACATTAGAAAAAGAGGTCCGTCGAAAAATTTTCAAACGAAGATGAACAAAATCAAGAGGAGAATAACTTGTCAGGAAAGTTATTCTTAGAGGTATCTCTGGTTTTGTCCACTATGGTAAAAGAGGAACTATTGTGCTCCTTAATAGCACGGAACATTCCCGGAACGTGTAAAATGTCCGCCGTTTGGAAACATTCCAGGAACGATCCAAATATAAATTACCGTTATTATTGTTATTATCAATAAATATCGTGTAAACCGTAAGTGATAGGTCAAAATCGATGTCAGTTTATGATAAGGATATCATATTATAGTGTAGTATATGCGGTACTCAAAACTCAAAAATGACATCCATTTTTACCTATCTCTTACGGTTTACGAGATAATTGTTGTTAAAAAAAACAATAACGGAAGGTTCCCCTTAGGTCCCAGTGGAACGTTCCCAAGAGCGGACATTTTACACGTTCCGGGAACGTTCCTGCAGTGGGACTCCGATGCTGTTTCGAAGTCGAAAATCGAACGAACCTCTCTTTCTATATCTCCACACGTTGGAAAAAGAGGTCTTTTCGACTTTCGACACAGTATCGGAATCCCACTGCTATTAGGGCTGTCCAAAAGTATAACCTAGTAAGTGCCATTTGTCGTAAGGGCTATTTTCCAGCACGTATGCATGAAAAAGTGATCTCTATCGGAAAGGTTATTTACTGGGTTATACTTTTGGAGTACAGTGTATAGATATCCGTCATGGACAGATATTCTTGAGGGAAATTTGAGAAACAATATCCACAGGCTTAAACAGACTTGTTATTGCGCATCACAGTTAGTCCGAAAGCAGAAGTATCTTTCAAAGGCGCGCACTTCTTTGTACCAGTGGTAAGATAACCTAAAAATACAAAGAAATAACTGTGCGTAAACCCCGCCTGCACTTTTGGTTCCAGGTTAATCGTAACAAATTAAATGCGGGGGATTTGTTTCTAGCATCTCCCTAAAAGATATCTTTCGAAGAAATAATAAGGAGAAAAGTGTGCTACGTAAGCATAGCAACTTTTTGGAGAATTTTTTTTTTTGGGGGGGGTCCACATTCGTGAGTGGAATATTTGCGAGAGACATGAAGTTGCATGAAGTTCTTTGAGAATGGCAAAGATTCGCCGACTACTTTGGTGCTAATACAAACCCTGTTTGTGGTCCAGTTGAACCACAGAACGATAATTCCTGTTAAGTTTCTGCTAGGAATCGATTATACCGATGGAACATGACGTCATATGCCGTCAAACCAACATATATAGTGATGCATGACAGTGGGGCCTCACGACAGAAGTAAAACTTTAAGTGCGCACGGCGTCATATAGAGTACACAAATACATTGAGGACGCGCATGAGTGAAAAGGAGCTTGCCTATTGGTGGAGTAATGGGGGTATCTCATAGAAAAGAGTGCAGAGGAAGAGAGAGAGAGCATGTACAGGCTTTGCTTAGCGGGGGAATAGTGGGGATATCGAAGAGGAGTCTCTAGAGCAATTACGAATGACCGTAAAGAAGGGAAAGGCGATTACAGAGAGAAGGTATGGAAGTATACTTGTAAGAGAGAGAGACAGAGAATTCCGTCCGTACGTTCGGTCGTTTTTTTCAATTCACTCCCGTCCCAAAAGAAGTTTCACCTAAAAAGTAAAGTTTAGCCCCATTAATTTGATGCCTTTCTTTGTGCGTACTGTGGGTGCGATTTAGATGCCGCTAATCTAATCAATCAAATCTCTCTTTCTATTTTATGAATCAGAATGAAAGGCGCAATGGTCGACAGTAGACAAGTCTGGACTTCTCGATCATCAACTATCGCCTCTCTCTTTCCGAACCATTCCGTTTGATAGAAAAAGAGATTCTATCGATCAGATAGAGCCATCGGATTCCCACCCTAATGTTTCGATCATATTGTAGTCCACCATTTTACTGAGAGGGATATATACAGCGTGGAGACCAGCAGTGGGACTCCGATGCTGTTCCGAAGTCGAAAATTGAACGAATCTCTCTTTCTATCTACACACGTAAGAAAAAGAAGTCCGTTCGATTTTCGACTTTTGACACGGTATCGGAGTCCCACTGGGTGAAGCTGTGACAGCATGCGCTGTTTTAGAACTAGATTGCCAGGGCGCTAGATCCCTATTACTGAATACTTACTGGCTAGTAATTTTCTGGTAATTTTAAAAGCGGTAAAGATTTGAAATAATTCCAATGAAACGAAAATTCAGTAAATTGTTTTATTGAAATGAAGCTCTATAATTAGGCAGAATAATTATTAATAATTATTGACAATAGGAAATTACATGACAAATCCTCTCTGTACCTCGAATTAATAACTTCTAATAGATAGAAGTAAAGAAACAAAAATTATCACTAGTAATAGCTATGTACACACAGATAGATCAATCGACAAGAATCGTAAAAATGCATTTCCGAGAATTAGAATCTCATTTTTTTAGTTTGAAATGCATGGGCGGTGCTTAACGATATTGGCTAATTAAACATTAAATTATATGACGTCAGCAATTCTATTGGCTAGAAGGACTATTCCAACCTTTTTTGGTACCAAAACCGAGATTATAAATATATGTGCAGAGAATCGAAAACGTCAGATAATTGTATATCGCCGCATTCTTTCCAACATTAAACCTGCGACACTCGCGTCTCTGAGTTATTGTACTTGAATTGCACTTAGAATATTTTTATAAAACTGTCGAATAAAATTCTAGTCCACAAAACATAACTCACTCCGGTAATTCGGTACGGTTCGCCGTGATCGACTTTTGTCGAGTTAATACTTAAGTGAAGTGCGAATAAAAACTATTTAATTAAAAACGATTTAATTAAATAAAACTATTAAAATGTCAAAACCGGATGAAATCTTATTCCATGAGAAATTAAACATGGAATCTTTGTGAAAATGTTTAAACCTTAATCTGAAATTAAATAAAAACAGTTGATTTGTTCTCTAAATAATTTTGTGTAGTGTTAATCATTTATTTTGAACCTCGACCAGTTCGCGCGGTTAGTGATTTTTATCACTCTACGTCGGCAACGAATCCAGAGGATGTTCTACATTATCAATCTCCAAATCGACAACAGCGCTGGAGACGTAACACTCCGATACCGTGTCGAAACTCGAAAAGCGTACGGACCTCTTTTTCTAACGTGTGTAGATAGAAAGAGAAGTTCATTCGATTTTCGACTTCGAAACAGCATCGGAGTCCCAATGGTGTTTCAATCAATTAGGTAAATTCACTTTAACAGTGAACCTACTCCAAAAGGCAAAGTGGCAAAAGAAAAATAGTAATTGCTATGTCCCCTAGGCAGCACTGATGTGGCATCGAAATGGGTTTATCAGGGTGGTTCTTATTTATACTTGATGGATTTTTTTTTCTCGAATTTCTCTGCTCACACGCAGCTCTTTTGTTCGAATGCCAACAAAAAATCTCCAAATTTGAGCAAAATCGGTTAATATTTAGGGGTGGCGCAAAGATCATGAAGTTTCCCATTGATTTAATATGGGGAAAAGTCAGCTTTTTGGAAATCTAATATTTAAACGCGATAATATCTCACAAATAATTCCGTGTGTCAGTGTATTTTTCAGAATTCGTCAGAGAATAAGAATCAATCTTAACCCTTGAATGACATCGTGGGTTCAAAAGACCCCAGACCTTTTTCAAGGTTCCATGAAAAATCGATAAATTGTTTGTTTTTTTTTTCAATAATTTCTTTCCCCGTTAACAAATAAAAATCCTGCAACTATGAGGCATTATCACAATAATTAATTTAAGAGTTACATTTTGAGGTTGAATAATTTTAAGCCACTCTTATGGGTCCCCAAAAAAACCCAGTAAGTGACAAATTTGAATTTTTCGTAATATTGCAGTTTATTTACGCTTTTTAAAATTTTTTTAAAAATAAATAATCATTAATCAATAATTTAAGAATACTCAGTTATTTTCAAACTAATATTATACCATAATAATATAATAATAATAATATACAATAAATTCTAGAAAATACGTTCATTTCGCGAGTTAACTGAAAAAAATTTTTAACAAATCAAAATTGTTTAAACAATTCAATATTACTTAACCAATGACTGGGTATTCTTAAATTACCGATTAATGATTATTTATTTTCAAACAACTTTTAAAAAGCATCAATAAACCGCAATATTACGTAAAATTCAAATTTGTTACTTATGGGGTTTTCTTTGGGGACCCATAAGAGTGGCTTAGAATTTTTCAACCTTAAAAGTTATGATTGATTTTTATTCTCTGGCGAATTCTGGACAATATACTGAAACACGGAATTATTTGTAACATATGATCGCGTTTAAATATTAGATTTACAAAAAGCTGACTTTTTCCCATGTTAAATCAATGTGAAACTTCATGGTCTTTGCGCCACCCCTAAATATTAAGCAATTTTGCTGAAATTTTAAGATTTTTTTTTCTGGGCATTCGAACAAAACTGGGGGGTGAGAGCAGAGAAATTCGAAAATTAAAAAATAAGGGCCACCCTCAGAGGCTCCAGAACGTGGGATTTTTCGGCCCCCACCACGTTCCCATCTGGGAGCAATACATGCAAACGTAGCGTGTCGGTGAGAAGACTCTGTTACCCGTAGCGTCGGCCATCCTCGTGTAAAGCCGAAAATGCACGAGCACGAACCCGTGTTTCGGGCCGAGCCGAGCTTGTCCGACTTCGCGATTCAGTTTCGTGGGCTATTAGGAGGTTTGGGTTGATTTTTGTTTTCAAGAATGACACCTGAAGGAAAGACTTCAAATGCATGTAATGAAGTCTCGAAATATTTTTTATTATGTCTTTCAGGAACGTATATGGGATTTTAAGATTAGATTAATAATATTTATCACTTTAAAGTGATTTCATTTTTTATTATTTATGTTTATAAATATTATTATCAACCAAACACTGAGATATTTTTATAATTTCATTCCTAACATCTATTCCCGAAGGTCAAACATGGTACAAAAATATCATAAAATTTAAAAAATGACCAATTATTTACAAGAATTTTTAAAATAAAAATCACTGTGTATCATATTCAAATAAAATTTGGGAATACTTATAAAAGGTATCAATATTTTTCCTTTTCAAAATTAATTTATGCAGAGTACAGTTTTTATTTGAAATTTCACGGCGGTTTTTTGAAACATGTTTGACCCTATCAGGGCACCATCAAAGAAAAATATTCAGAAAATATGGTCATTAGTTATTAAAATACTGCAAAGACTTACCTTTAAAATTGTTTGTCCTAAAAAAATCATGAGATATTTCTTCATTAAATAAATATTGTTAAATTTATTTTACAATTATTCGCAATTAATTTCCAATTACAATTATTTCACAATAAAAATAAAATTGTGAAAAAGTAATTTTGTAATGTTCAGATAAATATTGTTAGACATTGAAGGTTTCATAACGTTTTTATATGTTAAGAAAGCATATGAGGACAAGTTAATAATTTTTTGGCTTTTTCTCTTGAAATCCCCAAAATTGTGATTATAGCCTAAAATAGCATGAAAAGAAAGGTAATTATTAGAGTATACATTAAAAACGTTGATTAATGTAATAAATTAAAAATTTTATAAAATTCAAAATTTTATAATTAATTTAATTCGATTCTAATTTAATTAATCAAATTAATTAATTAATTCAATTTTAATTTAATTTTCAAAATTAATTTAATTTTATAATTTAAAATTGTATGAATTTTATTTTCATTAATTCTATACATTGAATTAAAAATGATAATTATTTATTATCATTTGAACTTTGCAATATTTGAAATCGATTGAAAAATAAAACATAAATAATAAAAAATGAAATCACTTGAAAGTGATAAATATTATTAATCTAATCTTAAAATCCCATATACGTTCCTGAAAGACATAATAAAAAATATTTCGAGACTTCATTACATGCATTTGAAGTCTTTCCTTCAGGTGTCATTCTTGAAAACAAAAATCAACCCAAACCTCCTAATAGCCCACGAAACTGAATCGCGAAGTCGGACAAGCTCGGCTCGGCCCGAAACACGGGTTCGTGCTCGTGCATTTTCGGCTTTACACGAGGATGGCCGACGCAACGCGTAACAGAGTCTTCTCACCGACACGCTACGTTTGCATGTATTGCTCCCAGATGGGAACGTGGTGGGGGCCGAAAAATCCCACGTTCTGGAGCCTCTGGTCACCCTAGTGCTCATTAGCATTAGCAATGGCGTCCCATGTCAGTACATGTCAGCATCAAACTTGACACAAAACGTAAAACGTCGAATCACTACATATTTCAGCAAATGATATCCTCCTACTAATTCACAGAAACACTTTCACTGGCTGACATGTCTTAGTGATTTAACGTATTGCGTTTTGCGCCCAGTTTTACGCTCCTATGAGACTACCCTAAAAGTAAAACTAACCTGAAAATACATTTTGCATAAGGTTAGGGGGGAAGGGGGGTGTCGTTGCCGTGAACTATAGTTCTCGCTACGTCCCCTAGGTGTCGCTGAGTCGCCTCGCCACAATCTCTAAGTACCCCCACGAAATACGTTGGAGTGGGCATATCGTGCTTTAGAGTGTGCTATAAAAGCACAATTTACCAAATTGAAACACGGCCCTAGGTAACTCGATCTGAAGGCATATTTGCACCTCTCCTAGGAAAGTTCTCTCCCTCTCACTCTAACAGTGGAATAAACTTTTATTCCAAAAATTCATACTATCCTCACACATTAAAGTTAGAGGAAGTGAGTTTTTTTAACAGAGGTGTAAATGATTTGTAATGCTGGCTGTAATGATGAAAACTGTTGAGCCAATTTGAAGGTGGTAGCGAATCACGATACAAATTGATGAATCTGTTATTTGTCAAGGACGTAAGTAAAATAGACAGAGAGGCTGAGAATGTTCTGTTGGAAATTTTCCTTCGGAAACTTTGCATTGTCATATCCGATAGACTACTATTTATTATCAGAGACCGTGGCGATGTTTAAGAGTTGTCAAATTTGCTTGGCAAAACAGCTGTATTTGCAAAATTGGTGATGAAATTGCTCGTCCGAGCAAACTATCATAGATTTGCAAACGAACAACGAAAGAAATCACACATTAGTTTTATTTTGAGTGACTCTGTTTGGATGTGCAGATGCGACGTGTTGATGGTTACAAGCAGACGATATGAACTTTCCAAGGCCTTGGAGGTAAGCATTGAGAATTACTCCTCAACGTAGGTAAACGCAGAAGAATACCCGGGTGAAGATTACACTTAGTTTTTTCTGTGTAATTTGGACCGAAGTAAACGTAATTTCGAATTAAAGCGCTTCATGCAGCTGATGCTCCGCTGTGGCAAATGTAAATAATACTGTGTGGGGGGGGGCGGGGGCTGCTCCACTGGGAGGAACTATAGGACCTAAATTAATACTGCTTATGATGGTGGAGGTTTGCACGATAGATTTGTAGCACCAGTAGTAAACTTTCTGAACTCAGAGGCGTTCAAGAAGCCGAATTGGCAAAATACATATTATAAATCTAATGTGCAGCACAGATCGGTTGCTAAGGTAATCATTAAACTATTTTCTGACCTAATTATTGCATGACGTTACAATTTGAAAGAGTTGTGGACGCAGAAGCTTCTGGAACCGATTCAGAGGTCAGTAAAAATTCATTAGCACTTAAACTCACTTGAATTCGAATGAATCTCTAGTAAAAGTTTAGGTCGTAATATAAAAGTGAACTTACAAATCAAGCTTATTGAATAATTCACCTGTTGAATGCAATTGAGGAATGAATTTGAGTTCGAATTTATTCAGATTGCACGCACGGACTGAAAAGGATTTGTTTACTTACATAAAACAGAACAGTGGCGATACGATTTCCAGTGGTGGACTTGGAAATTCGGACGTCCTGGAAAGTTTGAAATTTATTATTGTATCAGTGAAGTATTAGCTCGATATACATCAAAGTTCATCTATAATTTGCTTACATGAAAGAAATCGTTGTGTACTACATGAAAGCCCCCAATAACGTAATAAGCGATTTGCAGTGCCTCGGCTGTGTCGATTGACAAACCTGTCATATGCCCCACTCGACGACGCAGAAGCTTTACGTGTTTATTTTCTAAGTCGGTAATCCAGGCAATTTCGGTAGTTCTGTATTCAGAAAGTATCTCTTCGCCAGAGGTAGCATTTATTGTTTTTGCACTTTTTAACTGCAGAAAGGAAAATATACTTATTATTGTGTGTGTGTGTTAAAACATCAAATCATTTTGGAGTTGTCATGGTATGTAACTCTTCTGATGGGGCATTTTTTAACCGTCACTCATAACCAACCTGAGTCGGGAGTCTCAAACTTAAAAACAAAAACCAGTATCAAGGAACACTCACGAAACCTTTAGAAATATTTCATTTATTTTTGTTCTCACTTTTCGGTTCCGAATAATCACCTCGGAACTTTAAGTCGGAACTTTAAAATTTAAAATTATGTTTATAGAATTAGCGGCAAATGCATACACTGTTTTGAGGCATATGAAAGCGGAAGTATACAAAGTATCAAAGTGGACGACGAGAATAGACGGCTGTCGTGAGAACCACACACCCTAACCACAATAACCTCAACAGCGGCTTACGTAAAAGCAATTTCGACACGCAAAATCAGGCCATCGGCATTCGCACCTCGAATAGAGATTCCAAATCTTTTATTTTATTACGCTAATTTCTATGAGGTCTCAACACCGTTTCACAGTGCCTTATCGAAAGAATCTACCGTTACAATACCTAAAAAAGCTGTCACGAAATTCACATTTTCAGACCCACCGAAGAGGGGCCTTGCCAATATTGGAAAGAAAACGACAATTTGCGAATCCGACGAAATAACCCGTCGAAAGGTCTCCTCAAGAGCAATACCAAGAGAAATAAGGGATAAAGGAATAAAAGTTATCAGGATGGCTTATTCAGGGAGATTGAATAAGACCTAAAAGAAAAAAAGAGTACATAGCACTACATCGTGCACTAGACATGGGCAGGGAAATAGGTACTCTCGTACATTACGAATTTCCCAAACAATTATAAACTACCAAATATATTGCAAAAATAGACTACAGCTGGGCGTTTAACCAAATCCAGTTAGACAAACTGGTCAGAAATATACTGTTTCTACGGTGCCAGGCAGGGGACTTTTCGAATACAAGAGGATAACCTTCGTATTGACTGCTGCACTGGCGACCTTTGAAGGTTAATCGACCAATTTATCACGCATAAAATTAGGTCAAATGTCTTCAGCCACCTGAAAGACTTGATAATCTTCACCGAATTCTTTATCGACGTCTGAACTGGTTGGCAAGGGTGCTTGATAGAGTAGTTGAGGTGGGCCTAACGGTTAATCCAGATAAGAGTAAACTTTGTTGTTCAGATGAGAAATATCAGAAATTTATGGTTAACCATGACCATCTCTAGGTGTGTCCCGGCAAGGTCTCGACAATAACCTCATACCCGCTTTCAAAAACTGTCAAGAAACTGAGTAGGTTTTGATGGATGGCCTTCTGGTATCGGCGACTCACATCGTAATACGAAACGGTGGCGGAACCATTCACGCGATTATTCAGATCGAAGGAAAAGTGGCATTGTGGCAAAAAAGAGTAAGAGGGGTCCGACTGCTTGAAGGGAGCCCCAACTAGGGCACGGATACTGGCCTACCCGACGTTTAAGGACGTTGTCAAAAAACCCTCTAGCCTTCAGACCGACGCGACCCCTTCCGGATTCGACGTGGTACTTACCCAACAGTAGCGGGACGAAGAGTGTGTGATAGCCTACCCTAGTAAAACCCTTACAAAACCAAGCGCGTTAGGACTTTCCGAGTACGAGATATCGTCTTAAAACCCAATCGAAGGCTGTCAAAGGAGTGTGAAGATGTGGCCGCCAAGTTGTGTCCGAAATTTGTGGACCACTTCAGGATTAAACGCCGCCTTTCTCCTGTCGTTTTCAGTGTGTTTTCAATGAACGGTAGAAATGCTGGCAAAGAACATATTAAATACCTGAGACCCCACGTGAGTCACGAAAAGCAGGAGCCCGTTTCTTCTTTTATTGTTCAAACGCAGTACCTAGGCAGGCCCTTCGTGTTTGCCCACCCTATAGCTAGCGATCCATAGTGGGCCCAGATACCAAAAAGGTGGTCGGAACCTTAAAAATGAAGTTTCACTTTCTGAGATTGAAATTGGTGGGGCGGTTAGACTAATAGTCCGAAGGTCTAAGCCTGAAATTATAGGGGCTGAACGCGTATACCTGCTTTTGGATTTCAGTTCAAAAGTACGCTTCGTGCGAACGAGTTGCGTCAGTTACAAAGCAAAAAAGTGAGCGTTGTGTTCAAAGGGACGTGAAAATATTCCAAATTCAACAATTTCAATTTCAAAAAATTGTATCAGCTACTAAAAATGATTAGAAGACTACTATATAAATTTATAATTATAAGTATTATCTAAGTATTATAAGTATTATCTACCCCTTCCGGATTAAACGCCGCCTTTCTCCAGTCGTTTTCAGTGTGGTTGCAATGAACAGGAGAAACGCTGGCAAAGAAGATAGTAGATGCATTAAGGCCATGTTACGAGTGGGTCACGTGACCGGATTCCTACCTAACCGACACTTTTTTTCAAAATCAACTTACTTTCAATCATGAAAAAAGCAAATAAAAAAAGATTATTTACAAAAAAACTGTCTTCATAATTATAAAAATTTAGGACCAGAGCTGCCTTTCTTAGCGCTTCTTATTAATTATCCCAAATAATAAAAACTATATGCAACACGAAGCGAAAGTAGATTTTTCCGCGGGTGGGTTTACTGTCCGAGCGACACACACCATATTGGATGCGCCATTTTTGTCTAATATTTTGACTTCAGATTTGTAATCGGCGACCCCAAAAACCCCCGAGTAGTGTGTTTTATAGTCTTAGAAAGCTTTTTCGCATGTGGCCATGTAATCCTGTACCGCGTCGCAACGATATTGTGAAGATAGTCTAATGTCCATCAGATTTTTTTGTCGGCATGACTCTTAGTAAGCCCACGATGCCTATTGGAATTTGTTTTACTCTATTAATACTGAGGTCGCGAATCAAAATGTTTTTTTCTCTTTTGGACATATTGGAGCCTAGTCGCGAGTCGTTCTATCAGTTCTTATTCATTTTTGAAACTAAACAAATTTAATCAACAAAATGCGTTTTTGGCAATTTTAAACCCATTTTCATCAAAATCTGAACGTGATGGAGCACGTTTCTTGGCGGATTCTTAATCAACGTCTAAAAACTGATCGAAAACGATATGATGTATTCCGGAGCCATGAGAAAAGGTAATTTTTGTAACACAGTGAATTTAACGAAGAAAAAATTAAGTGTAGTATTTACCCCGATTTAAGTGTTTCTTATCTTCAACAAAAATTACATTCACTTGGTGAGATATACCCACAATTTTGAGTATGTTTGCATTCTCAACTTATTGTATCTACATTTATTTCAATGTGTAAAAATCCACCTGCACCTATTTGGAAAATTCTCGCAACAAAAAATACATCTCTGCTTTTTTGTATGCAAGTTTGATAACTTTTAACAATTGAAAATCATACCACTGCTCAAATATCAACAAGATACCTTTTTGATTGAAAAAAATTAAGATAAAATTTAAAAAATGGACGAACCTTAGACTTTGATAATCTTTTGAAAGTCTCTATTTCCTCTTCGTAAATTACATCGTGGTATAAAACGATTCTAGGGTCCAAAGCTGCATCTTCTTCTTTAAAGGGTGCAATTTTCAGAACAGGAACACCATGATCGACGTATCGGCATTTTAATTTTTTCTGTATTTCTGCGGTTAGTAAAATCTCTCCATTGCAGAGCTGTTCGAATCTTGCGTCAGGATATTCAGCAGGAAGCTATAATTTTAGCAGACGATAGATATAAATTTTCCAATTCTGCCAAAAATTTGAAAATACCCGATTTACTTATATAAATGAATATATATATATATATATATATATTATATTATTAAGCCATTTCCCTTTAGGGGTAGGCGTGACTTGCTCGGTTGGAAAATAGTAGTATGTGTATGGGTATATAGGTTTTCGGTATATAGGTATATAGGTGGAAGGTATAGATATTTTAGATTGATCTAGAATTCTCGTGTTATTTATTTAAATGACACGTTCGTTCTGCAACACTGCTCCGACCCAGGCTGCTGATAAATCTCTTTAGCGATCACCCCAAGTGAAGAGCCTCACAAAATTGTTATGTGTGGTTCCCCACTTGGGCCCATCAGTATCCTAGGTCATTGTTTCAGGCGCCAGACTTTTCTGTTCTTCCTTCAAGTCCATGCATTTTTTCACGCAAGCTCTTGTGTCTCTATGGCTTCTTATGTCTCTTCGGATTAATATCTTATTCACAGATTCTAACAATTCTTCCGACAGTCTACCCGTGGGCATTCTGCCATTTACTTTACCTTTACATATTTGTTTGGTCAATCGTTCATCTTTTATTCTTTCAAGATGTCCGAACCATCTCAACTGATTTCTTTCCCGTATGTCAACTAGCGCCTCTCCTGTACCACATTCTCAAAGGATTATCTCGTTTCAGACTTTATCCATTAGTGTTTTCCCGCATATTGTGCGCATAGGTTTCATGCCAATCGCGTTAATTTCAATCCTGTCCTTTTCTTGACTGGTCCATGTCTCGCTACCGCATAGTACAGTCGGTACGAATAAAGAATCATGTATGGCCATTTTAGCTTTTTTTGATATTTTGTTTTTTCTGAGAATGGACCCTGCTCTACAGATAACCTTCTTACCTTCATTTATGCGCCTATCTAACTTCGCATCTATTTTTCCGTCGCTAGTGAATAGGCTACCCAGATATACGTACTTGTCAACTTGTTTCTATCTGGCATCATTTAGGGCAATGTTGCACATTGTTTTCTCATTTTTTCCCTCAAACACCATGGTGTTTGTTTCATTTACGTTAATTTTGAGGCCCATGTTCTTCATGCTTGTGTTAAGTGTATTCAACATTCTTTGCAAGTACTCGATTGATTCTGCCATAACAATCTTGTCATCTGCGAAAGCTAACCCATGTACACTCACTGTTTCAAGATCTACACCTTCTTCGTCGAAGAGGGCCATTCTTAGACACTTATCCATAAATATGATAAATAGCAATGAGGACATAACGCATCCTTGTTTAACGCCTTGCATAATATCGAACCAGTCTCTCAGTTTCCCATTTACTCTTACACTCGCTTTACTACCAGTATATATTGTTTTTATTGCTTGTAGGAGCCTTCCATTGACTCCGTACTCTTTGAGGACTTCCCAAAGTTGACTTCTATTTACCTTGTCAAATGCTTTTTCTAGGTCAACAAATGCACAGAAAACTTTCTTTCCTACTCTCAAGCTTTTTTCTGTGATCTGTCTTAAGCTAAATATCTGATCTGTACATGATCTTTCTGGCATAAATCCACTTTGGACTTCCCATATCTTTTCTTCTGTAGTTTTCATTACCCTACGAATAAGTATTTTTGAGTGTATTTTACTTACGGTACTTAGTGAGCTGATACCTCTGTAATTACTGCAGTTGTTTTTATGTCCCTTTCTTTTTTTGTATATTGGTACGATAATCGCTCTTCTCCAATCGTCTGGGACTTCTCTCATCTCGATACATAAACTTATCAATTCGCATAACCTATGAGGTACGTACTCGCCACCGTATTTAAGCATTTCAGCGCTAATACTGTCTACACCAGCAGCCTTACTATTTTTTAAGTTCTTAATTATATCTCTGACGTCAGTAACACATACTTTTTCAATTGGGTTTTCTAATACAGTATGTACTATGTCGCAGTTCTGTTGCCCTATATCTTCACCTCCTAATACATTTTTAAAAGAGTGTTTTAGAGCGTCTACTATCCTGTCTGTATCATATAGCATTTCTCCTTTGCTGTTTCTCATGCTGACAAACTCTGTAATTTTACTTTCCTTCATCTGTTTAAATATTAGTTTCTTTCTTCCTTCAAAGTCGTTTTGTATTTTCTTCTCTTCTTCTGTTCTGATTTTATCTTTACTCTCCTTGACTAGTCGTTTAACTTTCCTATTTTTGTGTCTGTAATCATTTTTGAGCCTATTTCTCTTCTCATCGCTAAGACCTGTGATGTTCAACGTTCTCTCGTACGCTTCTTTCTTTTCTTGTTGGGCTGCCTCAATTTCATCATTCCACCATGCATCACCAGATTTTCTTCCTACAGCCGCCGTACCACACACTTCAGTCGCACTCCTAACAATGACATCCACAAACAAGGTTGATGCGGCCTCTATATTTTTATTATCTATTTGTGTCACCCAAGATGCCTGATCTATGCGTTCATTTATCTCATTCTGAAAATCTATTTGCACTGCCGGTTTCTGTAAATTTTCAATCTTTATTCGCGTTTGTTTCATTTTTTTGTTCTCTTTCTTCTCCATCCTCGCCCTTAGTTTATTTTGGAGACTAAAAGGTAATGAGCAGTATTGCATTCGTAACCCCTCATGATTTTTGTATCTTTAACTAGTTCTCTCAGTCTTCCATCCGCAATAACGAAGTCAATTATACTGCGGTTATTTCCTTTACACCAGGTGTACGTGTGGATCATTTTATGTCGAAACCAAGTATTTGTAATA
This sequence comes from Andricus curvator, assembly GCA_932195095.1. Lineage (NCBI taxonomy): Eukaryota > Metazoa > Arthropoda > Insecta > Hymenoptera > Cynipidae > Andricus > Andricus curvator. Next base: position 3,611 of record CAKNYM010048168.1, on the reverse strand, counting down.
AATAGGCCCTTTTCTAAGCATAAGCTAACTAATTTTTCCCCGTTATGATTTTTTCTTGTTGGATCCCCAAACTTACCTAGCAACCTTTCCGTATCTGCACCCTGACGTTGGACGCTGACCCATCCTTTCATGTCTCCTAGCAGAATTATTCTTTCACCTTGATCGCAAGTACTTATTGTATCATTTGAATTGTCCCAGAAGGCGTCTTTGACTTCTCTCGAATCGCTGTCAACTGGGGCGTAGCACGCTACTATAAATAACCTTCTGATTCCTACCTTCATTCTAGCCCACTGACTGTCAAAACCTCCTTTCCACAACCCATTTTCTATGTTTCTACTTTCGCAACCCTTTTTCTTCATCTCAGGTACAAATAAAATATCTAGTTTTCTCATGTGCATGGTTTCTCGTAGTTCTCTTACTTTAAGATCATTCACTCCTCTAGCATTCCAAACACCCAGTCTTCATACATCGCCTGCAACTCATATATATATTGAAAGTTTGTCATAAAAACAACCGCAGGATTTCGGCGGCAGCGGGTGCTAATCTGAACAATTTCAACCGCACCCAGCGAAATCACGGTAAAATTTCAGCTGTAACCACGTCTCACGACCGTGAGATATGTGGTTACATTCTGCGACGAACTCAATGCGATGATCCGGCAAAAGTCTCGTGCACCTTGAGGACACGGAGCGACCCAAGGACGACCGCCTTCTGCATTTTCCCCGCAAGTGTCTCAGCATTTTGTTGACACGCAGGGATGCTCTTCAGGCTATTAACCAGTGAAACCTTGGCACCTCCAAGAGCGCCGATGATCAAGACGATAACCTTAACTGAATATTCCAGGTATAACCGTCGCAACTCCCTTGTAAGGTCTTTATACCTCTCATTCTTTTCTTTCTCCTTGGCTGTGACATTTTTGTCAGCTGGTGCCGAAAATTCGATAACGAACATGGTTTGTTTCTCGAAGTCAAGGAGAACTATGTCAGGCCTCGAGTGCGCAACAGAAACAATTGTCGAGAATATGAAGTTCCAGTATATGCGACACTTCTCATTTTCGACAATTGACTCTATTGATTTAGGAGCGTTCAGCGGAGAAGTATTTTGGCTAATGCCGTAAGAGTGACAGAGATGGTAATAAAGCACTCTTAGTGCCGCATTGTGCCTTTGGATGTAGGTCGTTCCCGCATGAGTTGGGCAACTAGATAGTATGCCTCCTAGATGCTCGGGGTGTGCATGAGACGCTCTGCAGCTATCATCGAGAAGGTCTTGGCTCAAAATGTGGCGACGGTATGCTAGAGTGGAAATGACACCGTCTTGACATGCTCAAATGAAGCCCTCCGTGCCCGACTTCAATCCGGGTGATCTGAGAAAAGCAAACGTTAGCTCATACGACATCGACTGATCTTCCACATTTCTGTGGGAGATGCCGTGCAACCTCTTGTCAAGGAGCTGTTCGGGGAAGTTTTCCTTCTGTGCTTTCTTGATCCATTTTCATTTCCATTTTCTCCATTTTGCTCACCCCTGATATTGAAGTCAAGGCCGAGTGTTTCAGCAGCCTCCTCCGCTGCTTTGTACAGAAACGCCCCATTGTCCACTTCTTGCTGTTTCCTGACCATTTTAAGAAGAGGGTCTTGTCCATTTGCGACCATTTGTGCTGTCCTCAGAATAATCCTGTTGTGAAGACATTCAAGATTCAGTATTCCGCGACCACCTTAACGGCTTGAGATGTAAAGTCGTGGAACAGAAGACTCAGGTTGCATGCATTTGTTCATGTGCATAACCTTTCGGGACCCGATATCGAGGGATCTGAGCTCGTCCTTCGTCCATGGAATCAATCCAAATGAATAGAGTACTACGGGGACGGCAATCATGTTCGTTGCAGATACTTTGTTCCTCGCCGACAGTTTGGAAGACCATATCCGTCGAATGAGACGTATGTATCTGCATCGGAGAGTATCCTTTATAGATGTCAAGTCCTGAATGCGGCTCTGTGGTACGCCCAGGTATGTATAGGTCTCTACAGCGCAAAGGTGTCGTATAGCGCTTCTGTCAACCAGCTCTGGATTTTCAGGGATGCCATTAAGTTTTCCTTTCTTCAAATTAACCTTGCCGCATTTCTGTAACTTGAACTCCATTCCAATCTCTTGAGAGTACTCTTTGACCATTTTTAGAGCTAGATGTAGTTTCTCTTGATAGCTAGCATAGACCTTAAGAGGTACCCTTCGGAATGGCGAAGTACGAGAGATAGTGGCAATTATGTGAGGCAAAAGAGGAGAGGGCTCCCGGTGTCGCCCTGAAACACACCTCTCTGAAAGGTGATACTGTTAGTGATGACACGATGTTTTCCAGATGAGATAGTAAATCTGGTTTTCCGAAGCGGCATTAATCTCTCTATGCACCTGACGATGTGTGGATGAACCTTTAAGCTTTCCAACAGACGGATGATAAGTCTATGGGAGGTTGAATCGAAAGCTTTTCGGTAATAAATCCAGGCCATCGATAGAAATCGCTGATAAGATGCTGCGTCTTTACAGACACATCTATCGATGAGCAAGTTCTCCCGACATCCTGCTACGCCTTTCCTGGAGATGCGTTGTTCATACATCTCTCGCCACACAGGTCCAATTGTCCGAACAGTCGTATCATTTAGGATAGCTGTGAAGATCTTATACAGTGTGTTCAGACAAATTATTGGCCTGTAATTCTAAGGGTCAGCTAAGTTGCCCTTCTTCGGCAGGAGCACTGTGCGCCCTTCCACCAACCACTCCGGAATAGGCTCTTCCGACTTCAGATACGTTTTTCACCTCCTCGGTAGTGATAGGTGGGCATTCCTCCCCAGCTGTTATGAGGGCATTGCACAGCTTCTCGAAGCTATTTATGTTCTTTGAGCCTTCTTCAAGTGGATGTTGGACTTAGTAGACTTCTCTTCAAAATGCTTCGACCTCTTCTGGTTTGGGCGGATGGTCGACAGTAACTGGAGGGTCTTAAAAGAGTCCAGATAGGTCAGACAAAAACTGTTGATTTTCTTTGACCCACCTCTCTCTCCGCTCCAGACTTCTCCCAGCGTTAGATAGTACTCGTATTCTGTCAACAATATGCTGCCTGATGGTCAGTAGCTTTGACGTGTTGATTGTGTGATGAGGGATCCGCATTTCGCGCGCGAACTGTCGAACCTTAGCTGCGTACTGTCTTGTCCAGCCTATCTTTGTGCTAAGTTGATGCATGCGTCTTTTGATCTTATAATCAATTCTTCGGAAAAATCTCCACGAAGCTCATCATCCAGTTCAGTCAGATCTTTGGGCTTGGGAGAAACCTGAATGCTGATGTTTCTCCGGGTCTTGAAGCATCGTTCTTCCTCTATTGGATGACTGTTCGAGGTTGGTCTCAGTGTCGCCTCTCTTTCTCTGTTTCCGGCTTGTTCTGGCTGCGGTTGAGTAGGCGCTCCGCTTATGTAACCCCTTTTCCGGAGGTCCTCGGCACGGTTTCGCAGACGTTTTTGCGAAAAATCCGAGAGCTCTGGGTGTTTTTCGCACCACAGAGCATGCAGTCGCGCCATGTAACCTTTTCGTTCAGGGGCCATACTGGTATCATAGCACTCCAGCAGGTCGTCC
>CAKNYM010048167.1:91601-103154 GCA_932195095.1 Andricus curvator | reverse complement strand
ATCTTTTTCAATCTCCTCTACCATATCTCATCGTATCATACATCTATTAACGTCTATGTTTTTCAATACCCTCTTCTCTATCTCATCCTATCCTTTATCTATCCACGTCTATCTTTTTCTATCTCATTACCAATCTAAATTAACGTCTGTCTTTTTCAGTACCTTCTTCTATATCTCATCCTATCCTTTATCTATCCAGTATCCACAACAATCTTTTTCTATCTCTTTGTTAATTTAAATTCACGTCTATCCTTTTCAATACTTTCTTCTCTATCTCATCCTATCCTTTATCTATCCACGTCAATATTTTTCTATCTCTTTGTCAGTCTAAATTCACGTTTATCTTTTTCAATACCCTTTTCTCTATCTCATCCTATCCTTTATTTATTCAGGTTAATATTTTTCTATCTCTCTGTCAATCTACATTTCCGTCTATATTTTTTATTCTCCTCTTCTCTATCTCATCCTATCCTTTATCTATCTACGTCAATATTTTACTCTCACTTTGTCAATCTAAATTCACATCTATCTTTTTCAATCCCCTCTTCTGTATCTCATCATATCCTTTGTCTATTCACTTCAATATTTTTCTATCTCTCTGTCAATCTAATTTCTCATCCATCATTTTTACTCTCTTATCTATCACATCCTATGCTACATCTATCTATCTTTTTCTATCTCTTTGTCACTCTAAATTCACGTCTGCCTTTTTCAGTACCTTCTTCTATATCTCATCCTATCCTGTATTTATACAGTATCCACGTCAATCTTTCTATCTCTTTGTCAATCTAAATTCACGTCTATCTTTTTCAATAGTTTCTTCTCTATCTCATTCCTATCAATTCCTATCCTTTATCTATCCACGTCAATTTTTTACTATCTCTCTATGAATCTAAATTTTTCTCTGTCTTTTCCAATCCCCTCTTTTCTATCTCTTCCTATCCTTTATCTATCGACATTAATAATTTTCTATCTCTTTGTCAATCTAAATTCACGTCTATCTTTTTCAATCTCCTTTTCCCTATCTCATCGTATCATACATCTATCAACGTTTATCTTTTTCTATTTATTTCTCAATCTAAATTCACATATAGATTTTTTATTCTCTTCTCTATCTCATCGTATCCTTTATCTATCTACGTCAATATTTTACTATCACTTTTTCAATCTAAATTCCCAACCATCTTTTTTATTCTTCTCTATCACGTCCTATGCTACATCTATCTACCTTTTTCTATATCTTTGTCAATCTAAATTCGCGTCTGTCTTTTTCAGTACTTTCTTTTACATCTCATCCTATCCTTTATCTATCTATTTTTCAATCTGAATTAGTATCTATCTTTTTCAGTACTTTCTTCTCTATCTCATCCTATCCTTTATCTATCCGCGTCAATTTTTTGCTATCTCTCTATCAATATAAATTTTCCTCTATCTTTTCCAATCCCCTCTTTTCTATCTTATCCTGTCCTTTCCGTCTATCTTTTTCAATCTCCTCTACCCTATCTCATCGTATCATACCTCTATCAACGTCTATATTTTTCTACCTGAATTCACGTCTATCGTTTTCAATACCCTCTTCTCTATCTCATTCTATCCTTTATCTATCCACGTCAATATTTTTCTCTCTCTGTCAATCTAAATTCCCATCTTTTTTATTCTGCTCTTTTCTATCTCATCCTATCTTACATCTATAAACGTGGATTTGTTTCTATCTCTTAGTCAATCTAAAATCCCGTCTATCTTCTTCAATATCCTCTTCCCTATCTCATTGTATCATACATCTATCAAGGTTTATCTTTTTCTATATATTTTTCAATCTAAATTCAGGTCTATCTTTTTCAATACCCTCTTTGCTATCTTATCCTATCCGTTATCTATCCACGTCAATATATTTATATCTCTCGATTAATCTAAATTTCAGTCGGTCTTTTTCAATCTACTCCTCTCTATCTTATCGTGTCATGCATCTGTTAACGTCTATCTTTTTCTATCTATTTTTCAATCTCAATTCACGTCTATCTTTTTGAATACCCTCTTCTCAATCTGATCCTATCCTATGTCTATCGACTTCAATATTTTTCTATCTCTCTGTCTATCTAAATTCCCATCCATATTTTTTATTCTCCTCTTCTCTATCTCATCTTTTTCTATCTCTTTGTTAATGTAAATTCACGTTTATCTTTTTAATGCCCTCTTCTCTATCTCGTCCTAACCTTTATCTATTCATATCAAGCTTGCTATCTCTTGATCTAAATTCCCATCCACCTTTTTTAGCCTTATCTTCTCTATCTCATCCTATACTACATCTATCTTTTTCTATCTCTTTGTCAATCTAAATTCACGTCTGTCCTTTTCAATACCTTCTTCTCTATCTCATCCTATTCTTTATCTGTACACGTCAATCCTTTTCTATCTCTTTGGCAATCTAAATTCACGTTTATCTTCTTCAATATCCTCTTCCCTATCTCATCGTATCATACATCTATCAACGTTTATCTTTTTCTATCTATTTTTAAATCTTAATTCACGTCTATCTTTGCCAATACCCTCTTTTCTATCTCATCCTATCCTTTATCTTTCCACGTCAATATTTTTCCATCTCTCGATTAATCTAAATTCCGTCTATCTTTTTTAATCTCCTCTTCCCTATCTCATCGTATCATACATCTATCAACTTTCGTCTTTTTCTGTCTATTTTTCAATCTGAATTCACGCCTATCTTTTTCCATCCCTTGTCCTCTACCTCATCCTATCCTTGATCTATTCGTGTAAATCTATTTCTATCTCTGTTAATCTAAATTCCCATCTATCTTTTTCTATCATTTTGTCAATCTAAATTTACGTCACGTTGCCTTTGTAGTGCGTGGTCAATGTCAAATTAATTTTTTAAATAAATTCTTCAACTTTTCGATGGATTCGCTTATTTTTACGGATTGACGAGTACTCAGTCGCGGAAGATAGAAAAAGAGATAGAAAAAGATTCACATTTACGTTAAAGAGATAGAATGAAGTAAAGAAAAAGATAAGGGTCCTGTTCCGAAAGGCAGAGAAAGAGATAGAAAATTATTGAGACTCGGGATAGGAAAAGATGGCGTTTGAGGGATGCAAAGTGACCCATTGAGAGAGATAGAATAGTTAAATCTTTTCCTAACCCCAAATTCCTAACTTTTTTAATCTTTCTACTTCCAACAAGATTTAGTATTCATTAAAAAGCATTTTTAAAAAGTGAATACAAATCTCAATTGTTCAAGTCGCTTGAAAAATTGAGATTCGAACTCTCTTTTTATTCAGGTTATGCCTTTCATTTTAATTATTATTTCCAGTCATATCATGGTTTATGTATAACTGTTCGGACTTATCTTTTCAAGAGCTGAGAGTCACTGCCTTTGATGTGCCGCGAGCTTCGTTAAGTTTTTATTAACAGTATAAATAAAATGATGAAAAAAAAAGGATAAAAAATATTTTCAAGGCATTTTGAAGACATCATTTCAAGCGATATATTTACACATGCACTTGCCGTTGCTAATTATTCTGCGCTTTACGATTATTTTTATAGCTTGTACGAATTAAAAATTACACCTTCAAAGGTTTTTTCCCTGAAAGCGGTTATTATATTTTATACATTATCACTTATTCAGTATTTATTAACTATAATTTGTTTCAGCAAGTAGTTAATTAAGTTATAGAACCAGTACTTAAATATGAGGGTTTACTTCTCTATTTTATTTAAATTTGCGCTTCAAAGAGAAGCTGAATGAAACCTAATTAGGATCGAATAATCAAAAATTAATGATTGAAACAATTGAAAAAAATTTTGCTTTAAAGCTAATCGAGCACTTAAAATTAGAAGCAATTGACTTAGTTATTTCAACCTTATCTGACCTCATGTTTTACATGAAAAGATAAGGTTTTACCCTTGTGATAATTTTTTAGGAATCATTAAGTTAGAAGATAAATCGTTTTTTTTTGTGCCTTCAACATTCATAACAATTTTGAGACATTTTTCTGTGAATTTTGTTATCAAAGTATTCTCAAGCTTTCTGATTTAAAAGCGGAATAAGTTATTTTAAAGAAAATTAATGTTGATACCATTTTGCATTCGATATGAAACGCTCTAAATTCCTATACAGATTTCAAGTCAAAATATATTGCATTTTCAACCAAATATTTGAATATTCAACGAAAAAAGACATTCTAACATTAGAGAAGAATTTTTAATCCAAAAATACGAATTTTCAATCCAAAAATGAATTTTTAACGTAAAAGAAACGAATTTTCAACAAAATAGTTTAACTTTTAACCAAATAGTTGAATTTCCCAGCCAAAAAGACAAATTTTTTCAAAGACCGTTGAATTTTCAACAAAAAAGTGAATTTTTAACCAAGAAAGATGACTTTTCTACCATAAAAGATCAATTTTCAATCCAAAAGGACAAATTTTTAACAAAACACTTGAATTTTCGACCAAAAAATATGACTTTAAGAAAATAATTAAATTTTTAACAAAATAGTTGAATTTTCAACCAAAATGATTATTTTTTGACCAAGGAAAATAATTTACTACCAAGAAGATGAATTTTAATCAAAATACATGAATTTTTAACCAAATAATTACATTTTCAACAAAGAAAACATTTTAACAAAGAAGCTAATTTTCAATCAATTTAATTCAACGAAAAAAAACATACAAAAAAAACAATTTTAACAAAACAGTTGAATCCTCAAGCAAAAAGATGAATTTTCAACAAAGAAAATTGATTTTCTACTGAAAAAAAGAAGAATTTTCAACAAAATATATGCATTTTCTGCCAAGCAGTTGAATTATTATTATATAATTATTATATCAACCAAGAAGATTAATTTACTACCAAAAACTACGAATTTTCAAAAATATACATGAAATTTCAAACAATTAGTTGAATTTTGAAAGTAAAAATGGAATAGTAAACTTTTCCGCCAAAAAAATTAATTCTCAACAAAATAATAATTTATTTGATTTTTTAAAAGTTTTTATATAATTGGTTTAAGGGATTAGAAATATTCTAGTTTATTTTAAAAGATTATAAAGAAATTGTTAATTGATTTCAGTAATTTAATAGAATTTCAAAGGATTTTAAATATTTTTGGGGTATTTTAAAAAATTCCCATGCATTTTCAAGAGCTTTAAAAAGTTTCAAGGGATTTCAAAAGATTCAAAGTATTGGAAATATTTTAGGAAATTTGAACGATTCCCAGAAATTTTTAATTTATTTCAATAGTTTGAAGGGATTTCAAAGACTTTGAAATATTTTAAGGTATTTTGAAAGATTCCAAGGCGTTTTCAAGATTTAAACAATTTCAAGGGATTTCCAAGGGTTTTAATAATTTTAATATTTTAATGGATTTCAAAGAATTTATTCACAAGAAGTGAGGGATTTCGTAGGGTTTCAAAGATTTTAAGAGATTTTCCAATATTTTTTGCAATTAATTTGAAATTCGCCCTGAATTCTTATTAATTTATCCTGAATTCTTTTAAATCCTTTTCAATTCTTCTAGAATCTAGATGCACTCAATTTTACTCAGGTCAATGGATTTTTTTAAGTTTTTGTTTAATTCATCTTGAAGTCATTAAAATTCACCTTAAATTTGTAGGCATTTCATCAAATTCTTTTGAAATCTCTTTAATTTTTTCTAAAATTAATTTCAAACTTACTCAATTCAATGAATTTGTTCGAATTTTTAAATTTTTTAAAAATTTTTCTCAATTCATTTGAATTTTTTTTTAATTCACCTTGAATTTTTATGCATTTCATCGAATTCTTCTCGTTTCCCTTAAATTCCTCTAAATTCACTCAAATTTTACAGAAATAAATGGATTTTTTTCGATTTTTAAAACTTTTTCCAATTCATTTGAATTTTTTTGTAGTCATTAGTCCTTTTTTTAGTTAGAAGTTAGTAGGGTTTCAAAGATTTTAAGAGATTTGAAATTATTTTTTGAAATTCACTCCTCGATTCCCTCTGAATTCTTTTAAATTCTTCGGGATTCCCTTGAATTTTTTTACTTCACTGGAATTATTCTAAATTTCCTCAATTATACTTATTTCGATGGATTTTTTTTTAATTTTGAAAAGTTTTTATTTAATTGATCCTGAAGGTCTTTTAACCTCACCTTGAATTCTTAGGTATTTCATCAAATTCTTTTGAATTCCCTTGAATTTTTCTAAGCTTATTTCAAAGTTTTCATGAAAGTTTCTTCATGTTTTAAAATTGTTTTCAATTCATTAAATTTTTTTTAAATTCACCTTGAATTCTTATGAATTTCATCGAATTCTTCTCGTTTATCTTAAATTCCTCTAAATTCATTCCAATTTGACGGAAATCAATAGAATTTTGTTGACTTTTAAAATTGTTTCTAATTCATTCGAATTCGTTAGAATTTAACTTGAATTGATTTGAGGTCTATAAATTTGTCCTGAATTTTTTACTCTTTGAGCACGAAAAAAGTACCCTATGAGCGTGACCTTTGGTCCCTATATTTTATCACATTTGTTGAATACTCTATCAAAAAGATGAATTTAAAAAAAAAACGAATTTTCAACAAAATACATTAATTTTCTGCCAAACAGTTGGGTTTTTAACCAAGAAGATAATTTTTTTGTCAAGAAGATTAATTGACTACCAAAAAAGACGAATGTTCAATAAAATATAGGAATTTCCTACCAAATAGTTGAATTTTCAACTACAAAAGATAACTTTTCAACCAAATAATTGAATTTTCAACTAAAAAAGGTGGGCTCGCAACCAAAAATAAAATTCAGTAAAAAAATTAATTTTCATCCAAAATTGAAACGAATTTTCAACATTAATTTAAAAGTTGAATGTTCAACCAAAGAGATGAATCCTTAACAAAAGAAAAAAATTTTTAACAAAGTAGTTTAACTTTCGAGCAAGTAGTTGAATTTGTTTACAAAAATGAAAATGACTTTTTAACAAAATATTTGCATTTTGAACAAAATAGTAAAATTTTCAACCAAATAGTAGAACTTTTAACCAAACGAGGTGAATTCCGAACAACCAAAAATAGTTGGATTTTATTTTTCGATTCTATTAATTCACTTAGTATTTAAGCGAAAAAAAACGAGAAAAAGGAAAGAGTGTGTAGTCTGAAATATAAAAATGATTTTCAAACTTAATAAGTTATTATTGAACTATACCGTTGCAGGACATTCGTTCGCAAATTTTATTCAAATTGTTAACGTAATTTATGGACGCCCTTAAGGAAACTTTTTAAAAATTAATATTTGCGAGAGTTGCTTTTAATTAAGAGGAATACATTTTAATGGTTTGAATTCAGGTTTTAATTTAAAGGCATTTAGAAAAATTGTATCGTGGAACTGCCTCCTGCTGTGTGGAGAAGTTCTTTCATCATGAGAAAAGAGGGTATAAATAACGATCGCAGCACTTCTTCTTGTGACGAACGAGCACTTTCTCCCTTCGTCATAAGTGAGTAGAGGGTGACGGTGGGTGTAAGTAAATAATAACGATTGAAGCTCTCTTGGAAGGAATCCTCTGACAGGGTGCTATTTCCATAGTTGTCAACGCCCAAATTCTCTCTTAAATCATCTTGTTCGTTTCAATTTGTAATTTAAACGAATAAGAAAAACATAATACAAATTTTGTTAACAAGTTTGAAATTAAATCAGGGTGTCTACTGTCTTCCTAAAAGTTTAAGCACCGCGATTTTTGTACAGATTTTCGTGAAAATCTCAGCAGAAAAAAATTCTAAAAATATGGGACAACATGCATGTTGCAGGTGAAGGTTTTGCCAATACTGCTACAGTTTCAAAATTTTCAGATGATTGGCGATTATGTCCGGGCGAGTGAAAGGTGAAAAAGCCTAATAATCATATGATCATTTCAGAATACTCAACTTTGAATGGCTGTAAGTCACTGAAAAAAATTATGAAAAATCTGCAAAAAATGTATGGGTTTCGTTGATTCTTTCTGTTCCCCGTGGTGATATTTAGAGTCAGAAATAATTATTTGTTAATAAGTTATTGACAAAAGAGTGGGGAGGTGTCATCTCCGGAACTAAGGAACCTACAGGGATGATTCTTGAACCAAATTACACATTTTTGGCTTCTGACAATGTTGAGCGTATTACCAATGAGCTAACAGTTGCACTTGAATGTTTAAAAAATTATTTTCTTCTTGCAAAAATACAAAAGGCTTAACGATAATGTAGGCTACCGCACTCTCAGCATGGGACCTTGCTGGCGCTATTGCTACACTGAGCGAAGAATTCCCGTGTAGTTCGGGTTTACACCCCAATAGTTCGGGTGCTTTCTCTTTTTTCTGTTTCACACGAAGGTTTGGCGCGCTTGCACTACTGAGACGTGCGATCACCCCAACCATTCGGGTGCTCACCTGAAACAGTAGCGGCCGAAGTGGTGGGGCGCCCGCCCGAATAGTTGGGGAGCTTGCACGAATGATTCGGGAGATTCGAGTCGTCAACCGCGTTGGATGTTGCGCGTTCGACGTTTGCGCATGTTCGCTAATGGCCGCAGCTGATGAACATCAGGCTCTGCCCGAATGTCACTGTTTCTAGTTTATGTCGATTTTATTGTTCATGTGCGAGATGTCAGTGGAATAAAGTGTAACTGGTTATCTGGTTTTTCTTTGGATAATCCTTAACGAAGGTAAGAGAAATATAAAACATTATTCTTTGCTTGCACATGAGTCAAAAAATCAAATCATTAGCGAACATGCGCAAACGTCGAACGCGCAACATCCAACGCGGTTGACTACTCGAATCTCCCGAATCATTCGTGCAAGCTCCCCAACTATTCGGGCGGGCGCCCCGCCACTTCGGCCGCTGCTGTTTCAAGTGAGCACCCGAATGGTCGGGGTGATCGCACGTCTCAGTAGTGCAAGCGCGCCAAACCTTCGTGTGAAACAGAAAAAAAAGAGAAAGCACCCGAACTATTGGGGTGTGAACCCGAACTACACGGGAATTCTTCGCTTAGTGTGAATTACAATAGAAATTTTTTTTACATTGTTCGTTGCGAATTCATCGTTTTTTAGTTAGAAATTCAACTACTGGGTTAAAAGTTAAACTTTTGTTAAAAATTAATTTATCTTTTTTTGATGAAAATTCAACTATTTGGTTGAAAATTGATATTTTTCATTTAATAATTAAACTATTTGTTTGAAATTGTATGTACTTTGTGGAAAATTCATCTATTTTTGTAGACAATTAAACTTTATGGTTGACAATTCATCTTTTTGGCATAAATTTAAACTATTCCAGTTAAAGATTCATCATTTCAGTTGAAGATTCATCATTTTATTTGAAAATTCACCAGTTTGGTTGAAAATTAATTTCTTTAAACGAAAATTTAACTGTTCCATCCTGAGTTGAAAATTAAAATTTTCAAGTTCGGAATTCCACAATTTGGATAAAAATTTGTCTTTTTAATTGAAAATTTAACTATTCCGATGAAAATTCATGTATTTTGTTAAAAAATCGATTTTTTTGTTGGTAAAAAATTATTATTTTTTGTTTGAAAGTTAATCTTGTTTAAAAATTCTTCTTTTCGGTTAAAAATTCAAGTATTCCAGTCAAATATCTATTATTTTAGTTGAAAATTCATCTTTTAGGTTTGAAATAAAATTATTTGGTTGAAAGTTAAGCTCTTTTGTTAAAAATTAATTTTTTTTTTAGTTGAAAATCCATCGTTTTAATTAAAAATTTATTTCTTTGGTTGAAAAATGAGCTGTTTGATTGAAAATTTGTTTTTTCTTTGGATGTTTTTTGGTTGAAAATTATTTTTTTTTCAACTGAAAATGTAACTATTAATCCAGTTGAATATTTCATAATTTTAGTTCAAAATTCATGTCTTTGGTTGAACATTCATTTTTGACTAAAAATTTGATAATTCAATTTTTGGTTGAAAAATTATCTTTGTTAGTTGAAAATTCGTCTTTTTTGGTAGAAATAAATGTTCTTGGTTGAAAATTAATCTTTTTGGTCAAAAATTCAATTATTGTAGTTAATGATTCATCATTTCAGTTAAAAATTCATCTTTCTGGTTTGAAATGCAACTATTGCAGTTAAATATTTACAATTTTATTTGAAAATTCATCACTTTGTTTGAAAATGTAACTATTATTTTGAATGTTAGTTTTTGTTGTTGTTAAAAGTTAGTTTTTTTTTGTTGAAACTAATTTTTTTAACTGAAAATTTAACTTATTCCAATTGAAAATTCCATAGCTATTGTTGAAAATTCATCTGTTTGGTTAAACATTAATTTTTTTAACTTGAAATTTAATTATTAAAGTTTTGGTTGACAATTTGTCTTTTTTTAGTAAAAATTAATTTTTTGGTTTGAAAATTGAACTATTTCAGTTAAAGATTCATTGTTTTAGTTGAAAACTCTTATGTTTGGTTTACAAATAATTTTTCAAACTAAAAATGATACTATTTCATTTTCGATTGAAAATTATTATTTTTTCAGTTCAAAATTTAACTATTTGGTTGAAAATTTGTTTTCTTTTATTAAAACTTCAAACCTTTCTTTAAAAGTTAATGTATTTGGTTGAAAAATTGTATTTTTTGGTAGAAAATTAATCTTGTTATTTAAAATGTAATCTTCTTTAAAAATTCGTCTTTTTGGTTGAAAATTCGAGTGTTCCAGTTAAATATTCATCATTTTAGTTGAAAATTTATCTTTTTGGTTTAAAATTTAGCTATTCCAGATAAAGATTCATAATTTGATTTGAAAATTCATCACTTTGGTTGAAAATGGAACTATTTTGTTGAAAATCCGTTTTTTTGTTGGAAATTAATTTTTTCAACTGAAAGTTTAACTATTCCATTTTTTGTGAAAAATTGATATCTTTTAATGGAAAATTTAAGTATTTGTTTCAAAATTCATTTATTTTGCAACGTTTTGCTCTGTTGTGTTAAAAGATGTTTAGAACGAACGTCATGAATTAAAATAAATGTTTGCGTTTTGCGGCAAATATGAATATGTTACTTTTAGTTGACCGGGAAAATTGAAAAACTTGACCGGGAAAAACCGGGAAATGACCGGGAATTCAATTTAAAAACCCGGACATTTACTTCTGATCGTAACAAAATTCAAGTTTTCATTATTTTAATAATTTTGGTCAATTTAGAAAAGTTGAAGATTCATCATTTCAGTTGAAAATCCATCAGTTTGGTTGAAAATTAATTTCTTTAACTGCAAATTTAACTGTTCCATTTTTAGATGAAAATTGATCTTTTCTAGTTCAAAATTCGACAATTTGGATGAAAATTTGTCTTTTCTAATTGAAAATTCAACTATTTCGTTCAAAATTCATGTATTTTGTTAAAAAATCGATATTTTTTGGTAGAAAATTATCTTTTTATTTGAAACTTAATCTTCTTGTTTAAAATTTATTCTTTTCGGTTAACAATTCAAGTATTCCAGTTAAATATTCATCATTTTAGTTGAAAATTAATCTTTTAAGTTGGAAATAAAATTATTTGGTTGAAAGTTAAACTCTTTTGTTGAAAATTATTATTATT
>CAKNYM010048167.1:65067-91501 GCA_932195095.1 Andricus curvator | reverse complement strand
ATTCATCATTTTAATTAAAAATTCATTTCTTTGATTGAAAAATGAGCTGTTTGATTGAAAACTTTTGTTTCCTTTGGATGTTTTTCGTTTTTTTGTCTTTAATTAAAAAGTCAATTATTTCGTTAAAAATTTATGTATTTTGTTAAAAATTGTATTTTTTTGTGGAAAATTAATCTTTTTATTCGAAAATTAATCTTCTTGTTTAAAAATTCATAATTTATTTGAAAAATCATCTTTCTGGTTTGAAATTCAACTATTTCAGTTCAAGATTTATTGTTTTAGTTGAAAACTCTTATGTTTGGGTTAAAGTTCATTTTTTAAACTAAAAATGTTACTATTCCATTTTCGGTTGAAAATGATTATTTTTTTAGTTCAAAATTCAACTATTTGTTTTAAAATTTGTCTTCTTTAAATTTAAATTCAACTATTTCGTTAAACATTCATGTATTTTGTTGAAAAATTGTATTTTTTGGTAAAAAATTAATCTTTTTATTTGAAAATTAATCTTGCTTAAAAATTCATCTCTTTGGTTGAAAATTCAAGTGTTCCAGTAAAGTATTCATCCTTTTAATTGAAAATTCATCTTTTTAGTTTAAAATTTAACTATTCCAGTTGAAGATTCATAATTTTATTTGAAAATTCATCACTCTGGTTAAAAGTTCAACTATTTTGTTGAAAATCCGTTTTTTTTTGGTTGAAAATTATTAGTTAGTAATTTATTTGCCTTGTATTTTTATTTCTTTTCTTACAGTTGTTTCATCCTGACGATTAATTTCAGTGAAGAATTTTATTATTTGGTTACAAATTCAACAATTTTTATTAAAAAGTCATACTTTTTATTTGAAATATCTACTATTACATTATTTGTTGAGAAATCATATTTTTTGGTAGAAAATTCATCTTTTAAGTTAAAAATGCCTTTTTTGGTTGAAAAATAATTTTTTAAACTAAAACGTAACTATTTCATTTTTGGCTGAAAATTGATATTTTTAAAATTGAAAATTCAATTACTTGGGTAAAACTTGAACCACTTTGTTAAATTTTGTTTGTTTGAGGGTTGATCTCCTTGGTTGAAAATTTAAATATTTTGCTGAAAATTCTTTTTTTCATTTAAAATTTATTTTTTAACCTACAAATATAACTTTTCAATTTTTTTTGCTGAAATTTAATCTTTTTAAGTCAAAAATTGGTCTTTATTGGTAGAAAACTAATTCTGTTGGTGGAAATTTCCTCTCTTTTGATTAAAACTGCAATTTGTTGGTTAAAAATGAACTTTTTTGTTAAAAATTCGTCTTTTTGATTAGAAAATTCGTCTTTTTGATAGAAAATTAATAATTTCGGGTTGAAAATTCAACAGTTTTGTAGAAAATTTGTTGTTTTTTTTTTGTTTGTTAAAAGTTGACCTACTTTATTAAACATTCATTCTTTGGTTGCAGAATTGCAGATTCATTATTTTAGTTGAAAATTTATCTCTGGTTCAAAATTCAGCTATTTAGTTGACATTTTTTTATTGAAAATTAATCATTTTTAGTCGAAAATTAAATTATTTGGTTACAAATTTAATTATTTTGTTGATTTTTTTTTAATTCAACTCAACTGGAAAATTTCTTGAATTTGTTTTACCTGGGAAAACCTGGAATTTGCCTCATTGTCCTGGAATTTGTATTCCGTTAAAGAAAAAATAGGTTTTTTAAGCCTGTTTGAAAGTAGAGAAACACACCTTTTTAACAATAGATTGTTCATTTTATCACGGTGAAAGTCACGAAGCTACAATCGAAAATAATACAAAGTTTCTCATTTATTCCCGATTTTTTTTATATATTAACAACGATTTCATTAAAAAATTTCAAATCTAATCATTGTTTGCTGTCAATATATTGAAAGTAAGTTCAAATCTGCGTTTAATCAGTTTTTATTGATTAGAATTGATTGAAATTTGACAGAGCTATTCCATACTTCACTGGAACTTGGATTTAAGACCGATTTCGGGCATGACTGAGCACCGCCTCTCTTTCTCTCTCGGTCCCGCAGATCCCCTCACCAATAAACTGCCGAGGACATCAATTCTCAGAGCGTCGTAAATCCAGACTTCTAAAATCCAAGTTTCAGTGTATTTGTACAGTGTGGCTGTAGGTTAGGGAAAAGTCAGGGAATTTTATTAGCCGGGGAAAATCAGGGATTTTAAAAAAAATCTTGCAAAAGTCAGGGAATTCCTATAACTATAAGAGGCATTTTAAATAACTGTCCAGGATAATAAATTTAAAAAAAATTGCATTCCAATTTGAAATTGTTGTATTCCGTGTATAAAAGATTGTATGTTAAAAATTTTACAATATTTATATTCTGGTATTTGAATATTAATGATCGGGGAAAATGAAAAATTGGTCAGAGTAAAGTTAGGGAATTTTGAAAATGAAGTTTGGGGCTACCCCGATATAATGTTTTTGTTAGTAATTTATTTGCCTTTTATTTTTATAATTTTGTTTTGAATTGCTTCCTCCTGGCGATTATACTTTTAGATAAGAACCAAATTTTGGTTGCAAGTTCAACAATTTTATTTAAAAGGCATCATTTTTGTTTGAAATATCTACCGTTACATTATTCGTTGAGAATTCATCTTTTTTTGGTAAAAATTCAATTATTTGAGTGAAGATTGAACTACTTTTTTTTCTAACATTATTTTTTTTATAGGAAATTTAACTATTCCATTTTTGGTTGAAAATTGATTTTTTTTAAATTGTAAATTCAACTACTGTGCTAAAAGTTGAACCACTTTGTTGAAAACTTAACTATTTTGTTGCAAATTTTTTTTATCTGCAAAAAATTTTATACTTGCAAATGTAACTTTATACCATTTTCGGTCGAAACTTAATCTTTTTTTAGTTAGAAATTCGTCTTTATCAGTAGAAAACTAATCTTTTAGGTTTCGGGTTGAAAATGCCATTGTTTTACAAAAAGTTCATATTTTGGCTTAAAAGTTCAACAATTTAGATGAAATTCTTTTTCTCTTGACTGAAAAATCTTTATTTGTTTAAAATTTGTCTTTTTGTTTATAAAATTTAACTTTTGGGTTGAAAGTAGAACTGCTTTGTTAAACATTCTTTTCTTTTTGTTCAAGATTCATTTTAATTGAAAAATCGTCTTATTGGTTAAAAATTAAGTATTTTGTTGAGAATTCGTCTTTTGGTAGAAAATTCAACTGTTTTGTAGAAAATTCGTCTTCCGGGTTGAAAATTTGTATTTTGTGGTCACAAGTTGACCTACTTTGTTAAATTCAACATTTTAGTTGAAAATTCGTTTCTGGTTGACAATTCAACTTTTTGGCTAAAGTATTTTTTTACTGAAAATTTATCTTTTTTATTTGAAAATTCAATTCTTCATTTGTAAATTTATGTATTTTGTTGAAAATTTGTCATTCTAATTGAAAATTAATTTTCTTGGTTAAAAATTCATCTTTGTTGGTTGAAAATTAAAAAATTTGGTTAAAAGTTCAACTATTTTGTTGAAAAATCGTTTTTTTTTTGTTGAAGATTCATCATTTTAATTGAAAAATTATCTCATTGGTTGAAAATTACATTATTTTGCTGAGAATTTGTCTTTTTGGTAGAAATTTAATATTTGAGGTTTGAAAATTCAACTGTTATGTAGAAAATTCGTCTTCGGGTTGAAAATTTGTATTTTTTGGTCACAAGTTGACATACTTTGTTAAATATTTATTTTCTTGGTTGCAGATTCAACGTTTTATTTAAAAATTAATCTCTGGTAGAAAATTCTACTATTTGGCTAAAGTATTTTTTTGCTGAAAATTTATCTTTTTTATTTGAAAATTCAACTATTTATTTGGAAATTTATGTATTTTGTTGAAAATTTGTTATTCTAATTGAAAATTAATTTTCTTGGTTAAAAATTGAAAAATTTGTTTAAAAATTCAACTATTTTGTTAAAAAATTATATTTTTGGTTGAAAATTCAAGTATTTTTTCAAAAGAATTATAATTCTAAGTGGAAACTGAGAATTCTCGAAAAGAATATAAATTAATAGTAACAGAGAATTTTTCAAAAGAATTCTAATTCTGAGTTGAAACGGAAACTTTTCGGAAAAAAAATAAAATTCTGTATTGGAACAGGTAATTTTTTTAAAGAAATCTAATTTGGAGGTGGAACGGAAACTTTTCGAAAAGAATAAAAATCCTGGATTGGAAAAGGGAATTTTTCAAAAGAAATCTAATTTTGAGTTGGAACGGAGAATTTACGGAAAGAATTAAATTTCTGAATGAATAATAATAATAATGAATTTCTCAAAAGAATTATATGTAATTCTGACATTTGGAACAGAGAATTTTCAAAGTTAAATAAATTCTGAGTTGGAATAGGTAATTTTTTTATTTTAACTAATTCTAAATTTTCGTTAAAAATGATAATGTTGACTTGGAATAGGGATTAAGGAATTGGAAATTTTCGTTTAATAATTACTCTATCAAGTAACCAATCAGTTTTAAATTTATTATAAACAATCTTTATAAAAAGAATTTCGAAAAAATTGGTGTTTTTAATCTACTAACGCAGCATAAAGTTAACGCAACTTGTCAAAAGTTAGGTAAAATTCAAACCTTTGTTAAAAAGTGGTCTTTTTTTTGTAAATTTTCGACTAAGTTTTGTGAACAAATTCTAGAGTATAATTATATTTTCAGTATTACATATTTATTCATTTAATTATGGGTGATAATATAATTAGGAATATTCTGTAATAGTTTGTGAAAGCTTTCTAAATTAATAATGTTATCTAAATCTCTAGTATCTTGTACAATTAAGAAATTATTTTTCGTTTTATAAAGTTACTTTTGCAAATAAAAAGCAACATTATTTATAATAAACTCGCGATAAACTCGTATACTTATTCCGAGTGGATTGCTTTCAAAAATCCAAAATACATGAATGGCTCCGTATAATGAAAAATTGTACCTGGAAAACCCTGGAATTGTCAGGGAATTTTTTCCAGGATTTGAGTAGAAACCCTCCAAGAATTTCTGAAAACTAATCTGTCAAATAATATTTCAGATAAGAATGTCTTCAAGTTTGTGAATTTTTAACATAAAAGTTTTAAAAAAATAATTTCTTTTTCAATTTAAATCCGTCACATTTGTAAAAAAACAAAGAGCAGGAGATTTCAATTTTAAGTGGATTAATTGTCTAAGTTATCAAATTTGAAAGAATCCAAATTTATCGCGCCATCCAATTGTAATTTTTTGATTTGAAATTTAAAAAAGTAAAAAATTTCAATCAATTCAATTTTTAATTTATAAAATGTTTAAGACTTTTAAAGCATTTACAAAAGTTGTTACGCATGCAGAACATCAATATAAATTCATGAATTCCTTATTGGTAACACATTTTTATCGAGAGTTGAGTTTTAAACAAGAAAGAGGAATTAAATTACCTTGAAGTGGAATGCAAATAAAATTGAAAGAAAAGATTTGAGTTGCTCTAGCTGTAATTCAAAAGAATGATTGATATCATAATTCAGCCACGTATGCAACAAAGTACCGGAAATGACGTTGAGGTTCAAATAAGGCGATAAAATATAGTATTCGACACCTCTTCGCTTGTATAAAGTACTCTGAACCAATACAGATGTGTATCAGTCAATTCATATTCGGATATTCCACACCAAACTCAGTAACGTTTCATTCAATATGTGTTCTGAATATAACAGATGCTATTAAAAGGCGTTCTATGTATATATAGTTCATTATGATATTAAATACTATTTATTGTAGAACAAGTACATTTCAAATTTAGCTTTTGATCTACAGTGGCATGTTTTATTTTACGATTTTTTTTAGTAGGTACATTTTGTTTAGAAATTAAATTTCGTTAACAGAAAAATGTGCAATATTCAAGGAATTCAAAATTGGACTATTTTCAGATTTCCTTAATTTTGTAATTTTTTATGTACAGCTTTTGGTATTTACTGCTAATAAAAAATTAAAATTAAAAAACATAACTTTTTTAAGATTCACAAATTTTTAACACATGTAAATGTAACATCTGAGCAAAAATGTTTCGAGATCTAAGGAAATTTATGCTTTACTTGTCTAGTGCAAATAAAGACATGTCACATTAACTGAATATCTTGAAAAATGTCATTTTTGTTCATTTACATAAAATTCTAACTTAAACAAAAGTGATTTTTTTTACTTTTTTCTCAGAATTAAAAATCGCTGGCCTCATTACGACACTGTAGAACTATTTTTGATTTTAAAAAGCCATTAGTTTTGAATTTTCAAACATGATGTATTTTCGGCTCACCCTAGTATTTAGTGCTCCCCAAACGACGATTTTTAATAGAGAATATCTCTCAAATTAATAGAGATAAGTGCTTTTAAATATAGGTCTCCGAATCCGTCGTGGTTTCATCTATAACGAGACCGATGATCGCGCGCTGGAGCGCGCGTGTTTTCGTGATTTGAAATATTTTGTAATTATCTTTTTAATTTATGTTGCAGTTCGAACCAATTCGATTTAATCCGAAACTATTCGAAGCAACTTTTCAATCCCCTTCAACCCTTCTCAATCCATCTTTCAATCCCAAATTAAAACCCAATCTCAATACATGAATGGATTCGAGGCTCACTTATCAATCCTTCTCCACTGATGTATCAGCACCAACTCCAACTCAAACCCATACCGAATCAATTTTTCAATCCGTGCCTCCAATCCTTTTGAATACGTGGGACTTCTTGAATTCAACCAGAATGAATCCGACTGAATCTGACACCAGTCCGAGTGGATAAATGTGAATCCAAAACCAATCCGAATGAATAACGCACCAATCGGAAACAAATTTTCACTCCTTCTCAGTCCGATGCCCAATCCGAATGAATCCAAGACACATCCCATATCCCAAGCCAGTTTTAATATTTTTAATGCTCGCAAGTCCGTGCGCCCAATCCAATGAATCCGTGGCTCATCCAAAATGTCTTTTCAATCCTTCTCAATTCTTGCACGTACAAGTACAACAACTTCAATCCGACTCAATCCAAGTCAATCCGAACTCGCCATTCAATAATTTTCAGTCCGAATGAATCTATCCCCTTCTAAAAAATTTCTGAAATTTTGACAGTTTTCACGTATTTTTTAACGTTGTCCGAAAATCTAAAAATGTATCAGATTTCGTAAATATTAATACTATTTGTTATTTATTATTAATTTTTCAAGTTTTCGCATATGTCTCATCGTTTTCGACATAATTCAAAATTTGGATTTTTTCCTTTTGAAAATCTTTTTATTGGGCTAATTTGTGGTGGCCGAAGACCAGCCCTTGTATAATAACCTGAAAATTTTGTCAGTTTCACGTATCTCACTGATTGCGAGATCATTCAACATTTTTTTTTAATAATTTTGAAGACTTTTACTGGGTTTATTCATGGTGGCCGAGGACCTTCAGCCTTTACAAAATCCCGAACTTTTTTCAGTTTTAATGTATCTTATCGTTTTTAGATAACTCAACATTTTTATTTTGGAAATCACTCTACTGGGTTGATTCTGGGCGCCCGAGGACAATTCCGGTCAGGAATATCCTGAAAATTTGGTCAGTTTTCGCGTATGACTACTTTACTCTACTTTACTGTTAGTTCGGGGTGGTTGAGGACCTTCATCAAGCCGTGAAAATTTGGTTAGTTTTCGCGTATCTCTTACCGTTTTCGAGATAAATAAAATTTTTGAATATGTTCCTAAATTTTTAAATCTTTCTATTGGGTTAGTTCGAGTTTGTCGAAAACTCGAACTAACTCAGTGCCTGAAAATGTTTTCAGTTTTCGTGTATCTCTCACCGTTTTCAAGATAACTCAAAAATTGCATTTTAAAAAATTTTGAAAATCGTTTAATTGAGTTAGTTGAAATTGGTAAAAAAAACCCTCTATAAAAACCTTAAAATTTACTTAGTTTTCACGTTTCATGACCATTTTCGAGATTCAAAATGTTGATTTTTTTCATTCTGAAATTTTTTTTACTGGTTTAGATCGGGGTTGCCGAGGACCATACCCCTTTAGAAACTCCTGAAAATGTTATGAGTTTACGCGTATCTCTCACCGCGTTCTATCTAGATAACTCAACTTTTTTTTAATTTAAAAAATCTTTTAATTGGGTTAGTTCAAATTGGTAAAAAATAAACATCCTCCACAAAAACCTTAAGATTTACTTAGTTTTCACGTATCTCTGACCCTTTTAGAGATCATTTAAGATTTTGGATTTTTTTCGAATTTTGTAAATTTGTTTACTGGTTTGGGTCGATGTATGGTTGAGGACCATCCCCCTTTAGAGAACCCTGAAAATGTTGTCAGTTTTCGTGTATCTCTAAACGTTTTCGAGATACCTCAAAATTTGGATTTTGTTTTGAATTTTGAAAACACTTTCTTCCCTTTTCCTGTGTTTAGAGAAACTAACAATAAATTATAACTAATCCGACTTAAACACACTTAGGGATCATTCATAAACTACGTTACGCGTTTTTCTTTTGTTTAAATAAAGATGAGAATATAATTTCTGTGAAGTTAAAAAGGATACAACGATATAAACAAAAGAAAAACGCGTCGATCCCTTGTAATCAAATTTTCAAACTAATGTATATTAATTCATTATAATAATTAAGCCAGAAATGTAGACTCTTTTGAAATTTGCGCCTACTTGAATTGTCGAGTTATCGACACTTTTTTACATTATCGACTTATCGAATCTTGCTTTCGATTCTCGACAGCTGATTGGCTGATTCTATTATGAATTACATTAGATGTAAATTGCTAACTGAATTTACCAATAGGGTTTAGGGACTACGCATGAAGTTAGCCGAAATGCATGTACTTTTTTGAATGCTGCTATCTCCTCATCTGAAGTAAACTCGTATGTACTCGATGTCATCATGAATATTGGATTAGAATAATTGTTGCATTAGAATCGCCTTATTGAAGGTGTAACACAGTGTAACCACACTGCACTGAATGTAACCACACTTGATCACACTACACATGATCCAATTCACACCAGTCAACTGCGCACGCGTTGCGTTGGAAGGGGAAGGCCACACACATTCATTTTTATTTTCAAGTCGAGAAATGATAATAATTTATGTTAATATGGTTCATATATGTTACTGCAATAACTATAAGATCCATGATAATACAGTATTTTATTATTATTACTATAGAAAATGTCATGTAGTTAATACCCTATTAAAATATCAAAGTTGTCTAAAAATCGTAAATGGTTTTGTCCTCTAGATCCGTGATTTTCTGCGATAACAGGATATATCACGGTATTAGTTGATTAGAAGCTATCAGTTCCGCTATAGTCAACTCTGGGTCAAAGAGCGTCAAAAATATTTTTTCCAATCAGACCCTTACCCCCCCCCCCCCAAATATTTTAAAAATCTAGAAGTCAAATAATATAAAAGATAAAGAATAAAATCTAATATTCTTCCCTAAAGTGAAAAATAAAAAAAGATCAGCAGGATATATATTTTTGGACCTAAAAATTGCATAAAATATATGTATATACTATTATATATAACTTAATGCAATAACTTATAGTTATGTTAACAAAAATTAATATAATTTCTCGACTTAAAAATAGAAGTACCATTATTCCTTATTTTTAGTCCGTCACCATATTTGTGTACATTTGAAGCATTTAAAATAAGCGCGCGTATTACGGCCAATAACGTGGCTTTCCCCTTCCAACGCAACGCTTGCGCAGTTGAAAAAGTCGCGGTCTATTAGCATCACTGATCCAAGCGCAAGTAAAAAAAATGCAGCTAATCAGCAACGATACCAGCTAGTTAGACGAAAATGGAACGTTTTTCGGCTAGACCATGAGTGGGTTGGATCATGACTCTACACCTAAATGTACAGCTAGCGGTTGTATTGAATGTCAACCAAGATGGCCGTGGAGCTAGTATGCGCGAGTTGGACGAAAATGGAACGTTTTTCGGCTAGATCATGAATGGGTTGGATCATGCCACTGCAATTAATCGCATTCGCTTTCGAGATTCATTGATTGAGTTAATCGATTCAGATCAGACCTGCCAGACTGCGCTAAGGCGGAGTTTGCGTAGTGCGTTTGTGGTAGTGCCTATATTGACTCAATCTCAAATTCGAAATCCGCGCCAAATGATTAACCAATAAGGTTTACGCACTACGCATGAAGTTAGCTAACAGGTAACGCGTAATGAGGAGCGCAATATGAAGTTGTCTGAAATGCATGTCCTTTTTAGAAAAGGATTTGAGCCAATAATATGGAAAATATGTAAAATAAAGTTTTTTTTATCAAATACCAAGACAGTCGTATTCCTCTCGTAACTCTGCACAACTTTCGTTTATTTACAATTTTATGTAAGATCAAACAGAGAATATTAAGTCTCTTGTAAATAACTAATCACTTTTAAAATATTTATTTTAGAGAAAAATTCCAGTAGATATGATAAATTTGATGAAAAAAATGTTATTTTGCATATTTTTGGTCATATTTTGACGTTATTGTGGGTTTTAAATCCTCTCAAATTATAGAGAAAACCAAAGCATAGAAATAGCCTTAAAAAATAAATAGCCTTAAATTTAACATCACTTATCTTTATTAATTTGATAAATATTCTATATATTAAAGCTTTAACGCCGTTTTGGAATTGGAAGCACTAAATAAACTTCCATTTGTCTCAAATTTACACAGTAATGTTTTTTCATGATTTAGAACAAAAATATCAAGGTGTACCGTAATTTTTAAAAACGTGATGTTTTCTGAGCCCAAATAGATCAGTGGTTTCTCAATGTATAGAAACAAAATTTTCACAAATTTAAGGTATTATGCGGATAAAATTATTTTCTGAGAATCTTTTTCAAATTGGGACTGTAGATTTATTAGAGTGTTATCAAAAGTTTGGTGCAATTAGAAAAGGGCTGACCATTTCGAAGTTGAGATAAGTAAAATAAAAAATGGCATCTTATGCACGTAAGGCCTATCCCAAGGTATTGAAAATGCAACATATTTTAGCATGACGCCTAAACGGTTCTGACAATTTTGTTCAAATACTGAGACACGATAGAAGGACACAATACAGAGATTCTGTGAAGATTTTAGAATTTTTATCCACTTCATGTATGAAGTAGAGCCCTGAAAGTATGAAAGAACAGAGAGGTCCGATAGGTTATATTAGACACTTTTACGCGCATTCAGTTGATCGACTTGAATTTGGAGCGTCTTCAATGGGTTTGTGGGTGTTCTTCGTATGGATAGCTCTTTATATGAATTCATCCGTATAATACCTTAAGAAAACGGAATATCCATCTGAAGATGTCTCAAATAAAAATGCAGTTCTTTATGTTAATAAAATTATATTTCATCAATGAGTGAAGTAATTTGCTGGTGTCGATAGGCAGCTTATATTTTATTTCCGTGTCGGGGAAAAAACCAAGAATTTCAAATTCCCTGTTCACTAGACATGTAGACATCCTGTTTGCCTCGCGTACAATAGGAACCCAGAAATGGACTTCAAATATCCAGCTCCCTGGAGAGAATTGTGGAAAACATGCTAATCCCTTTTGCTCCACAGCATGAAGCTGTGGAATTGCTCTTAAAAAATGCATTTTTTTCCGGACCACCCTAGTCGCATCCCTGGATGAAAACCCACGTGCCAAAATCAGATTTGACGTGGTTCGAAAGCCGCATTTCCGGAAGTTGGACGTCACTGGTCGGGGTCGCATCGGAATTCCAAATGTCGCACCGAAATGTGATCGATTTGGCAGTGGACACGACAGGACAGGACGATTCCGGGGGTATAAGCGAGGAATCGAGTGTTGAGTTCACACCAGCTCACATACTGTCGTGCTTTTTGATGTGGGTGGGCAAGTGGGCAAACGGGCGAGAGGCGAAAATAGAGAAGGGAATATAAAGAGAGACAGAGATAAAAGGATAAAACGACCCGTCATTCTGTCGCGCTCGCTCTAGCGTGTTGTGTTGCCAGTTTGCCACTCCCTCGCGGTGTGCACCAACGTTGCTATTAATAAATAATGCTGCGGCCCGCATTACAACTACAGCTTGTAGTTCCGCTCTGAATCCATTCTTATTCTCGCATGAGCCAGAACCGGGTCCCAAAGTAACGAAAACATCACTTTAAGAGATCGTCAAAAAAAAGAGGACTGTCTACTTCTACTCTCTAAAGTTTCTTCAATGAAGTATAACAACTTCAATGGGAGATCATAACGAAACACTAGCTTGGTTTTATGAAATTTAGAGGGTTGAGCAACTGAATCTTTAACGAAAATTGTAAATTAAATGGTTGAAGAAAATGGCTCTGGGAAACATTGAATGAAATTTTCATACGCCTGTCAGTTCGATTCGAATTGCAGCTGTGTAGCTGCAAAAGGAAAGGAATTAGCAATGCTTGTTTAGCTCGACGAAATAAACAAATAATTTTGTTGTATTTTTTTATATCAATGTTTAATTAAGTAAATACCTTAATTAATTGAACATAATCTCATGGAATTTCTAAGTAACCAGAAGCACCAGAAAAGCAGGAACTAATAAATTTGTATTCATACCGTTGAACCGTTCGTTGCAGTTTCTAATCGATTTCGGAATATTTGACTCCTCATTATGGAAACTTGGAATTAATTGAATTAATTAATTACCCACGGGACCACTAGACTTAGTTTCTTATTCCCGTAATTAGTTAATTGAATTAATGGCATCCACATAATTGCCCATAGTTGGAAGTCGAAGAATTTGCAACACTTGTAGTGTAACTTGGGTGAAGACATAAGGCTGAATCTAAAAGTAAAGAAATAAAAGAGAAGCGGGAGAACCAGGACAGAGTTCTTCTTCAGATGAACCTACAAATTCTAACAAATATTTTTCCTTCAAACTCAATAATAAGTTTTTATTTTAAGATTGAATTCACGATTGACACTTTTTGTCCTAACTTCATTCATATGCAAATATATTAAAGTTATTTCTGTTTTTAGGAGAATGAGATAGAGGGATTTACCACTCGAACTTTGGATGAGATTAGAAAGGATTACCATGTACTTTGCAGATTATCAGAGATTAGAAGGAAAAATGTGCACCAGATGACGAGTGGTTAATCCCTCGCAGAGGAAAGAATAATATATTAAGAAAAGAAACTGATGCCAGCAGCAGCTGTATCATCTGTATTTTAAATCTTCGGCGGTGTCTTCAAAAGAGTGAACCATAGAAAATTGGGAAAATTCAGCAGAATATTGTAAGACTAATTCACTGAGTATATACATGACTTTACAACCGTTATACCAAACTTGGTTTAGAGAAAAAAGAAGAGCCAGAGGATGATCATGAAACTTTAAGAGACCAAATCGTAAAAAATCTCAAACCTTTTTATATCAAGGACTTCCACTCAGACTTTAGATGTGATTACAGGGAATTATCATAAAACTCTGGGAGTTTAAAGACCAAATCGTATCAAATTTAAATAAATGTTATATCAGGTATTTACTACTGTACAAAGAGATTGAGAGAGATTAGAAGAAAGATTGCACACCAGATTACAAGAATGACCATTTGTTACCTACCAAATTTTTTTTCAAAGAGAAAACTATGACTACTAAAACCTTTCAACTTGAAGAAAATTGTATACGGCGCATTTACCACACTGACTTTGAATGTCAAGGAGATTATGAGAGATTGAAAGAAAGAGTGTCCACCAGATTACAAGAGTGGTCAACTATTCGGAAAGATAAAAAAGACCATTACAAAAGGCTGAATGCCAGCAGCTCTATCATCAGCAATTTACAATCCTCGGTATCTTCAAAGGGTTGGGCATAGACCGAAAAATTAGGAAAATCCGGCAGAACGTTAGAGAGGACCAGAGAGTGATAGTCGGCGGCGAAGATTAGAGAATTTCCGAATTGTATCGTGAGTTGCTCGCTGCTCCGAGGAACGATCGATTTGTTATGGAATGACCCCTCAACGAGTAGAGTAGTAGAGGGTCTCTTCGTCTCTCACTCGAACTCTGGATTGCTCTGGCTCTCCCTACGTCATTTTCGTTCTCTCTCTTCGGCATCTGCCTTCTCTAGCTATTTTTCTCTCTCGTCAACTCTACCGCCCTCTCTCACTCACACGACCCGGTGGAGGAAAGCAGACGAACGCTTTGTCGGCGCCCGCGGCCGAGATCAAAAGCGCCGACTGCTTCCTCTCCTCCGTCCCGTGAGCTGGCCGTGCCTCATCCTCTGGCCCCGTTCCCCAGCTCGCCACCAAACCGCAGAACGAGGGACCGGTAAAACCGACGCCAGGCTACGAGCTCGCGGTAAAACTGTATTATAGCCTTCCTTATATCCAGCCCTACGGACAGCCCCCATATAGTAACATGGCTGTAGCAGTGTAGCACGCAATAAATATCATCCGCTTATCTTTATTGATTTCAATTTAATTATTGCTCCGTTATTCTATGATACAGTCGAGTTTTTGTCCTCGCGGAAATGCAACTGCGAAAATTCATCTTCGATGCCTCCATTCGATCAACAGCTGCCGTAAGTCCCGAGAAATCGGATTAATCGGCACGGATGCTGGGTAGGAGCAAATTTGCATAGGGCTCTTCGCTTCAGGGAGTTAATTCTTATTGAAATTCTGTTAGGAGATAGAAAAAACGAAGAGCGGAGGCTTTTATGGTTGCAGGAAGTTTTTTATCTCGATTTCCTGGTGGTAGAATCGAAAATAGTTTAGAGGAATTAAATGGATGGAAGGGAAACTTAGATTCAGGGTGTTAATAGTTCACTTGCTGATTAAACTGTTGGTTGTAATTTAATTAAAGTCAGTTGAATGTATACCAGTTAGCTGAAATGTTTTTTAGATCAAAATTTAAAAGATTTCTTCATTCTGAAATCGAAACTATACGCAGAACAAAATATGTTAATGATACAGGGGTCCTATGTTCAAATAGTTATAAATCATACTACAAATTCAGGCGGTCTCATAGGATTTTCTGTAAACATTACAGAAAAATGCTTGCCGATTGCTGTCACCATTCTGTAAGATCAGTAACTTATTTTGATGCTCGTAACAAGGTAGCGCCTAAGATTTTTATCTTCTTTTCTCAGTATCTCTGATTCCTCCAATTTCGGCTTCTTCGAATGCACAACTTCAATTCCTCATTATTTTCATTTCTACTTCAGTTTAAGATTCTGGGTTATCTTGCGACCCTGGTTTCAAGAACCATATTTTCACTTTGGTGCCAGTTTCGATTCCGGTTTTTTGTGTTCCACGTTTGGTTCTGCTTTAATGTATTCAATGCAAGCAAGCTAGTACCGCCTTCGGTTTTTTTTCATTCCCTCTAAAGATCTAAAGTCTAAATTCTCTAAAAGCCTAAAGAATCTAAACTAAGGTGTCTTAGGTCTAAACTCTAAGTTTCAAGATCCTTTGTGAAATATCGTCTTATCTGTTTCTAATAAAACAATTGACTCTCGTCTGGGACTTCAACTTCTAACCCCATCTATTCTCTGCTTTTCTCCTACTTAGTTTTAACGAGGACTGTAAAGAAGTCCAGTAGATCCGGATAGAGACAGACTGATAGGCATTAGGCAGAGATAGAATCTAATTCTCTAGTTTCGAAAACTAGAAGAAGACCTTCATCCTCCAGGATTTGCAACGCTTCGCAGAACTCTTTGATCTTGTTTTAGAAAAACCGGACGAAATATGCGACCCAACCAAATGTCCTCTTATCGGTCGCATCGGTTCCACTTGGCGAAGGGACCGTCTCGTAATAGCGATCTGGGCGTAATAAATAGTGAACGGCAGGATCGACTCGCTCGTAACGCGACTATAGTAGGCAACTTCGTATACTACGACCTAGCGGTTTACGAGCGAATATGCGCAAAAGGAACCGTTCCAGCATCCCTGCTGTTCATTTTCTGCAGCGGAGTTGTTCTTTCAAGAATTAAATTCGCACCAAGAATTAAGAATCAAACCCTCCATTCTCCCCGCTTCTTCGTTTTGGACCGTTTCTACGCGTTGCGGAACGCCACGAATTGGAAATCAATTAGTAGGAGTCGGAAATGAGCTCGGAAATGACTTTGGAATCAGTTCGGAACCATTCACAAAAATTTAATTGTGAGTTAGAGCAGTTTAATTCTCAGTTTGCATCAAAAAGTTTCTAATAGTGTTAAACTAGTTTTAAACTGATCTGTTCATCCTTTTGATACTTTTGATACCTAAGATTTTAATGGATACCCTGATGGTCGTACAACTTTAGACCAGTGAATCCGGATTCAACTTCCGAATTCCGCAATGCAAAAACAGGTTCCGGATTCAATCGAACTGCTTCGGATTCAAATGGCGAAGATTCCATTCCGGAACTTGCCTCGCTAGTCGCTCGCACCAGGATCCTTGATTGTTGAAGAATGAAGTGTGGTGGTGTATCAATTGGAGTTTTCCATGGGGTGTCGGCTTGGGATTATTAATAGACAGGATCCGATTTTTTGAGCGCCGTCGGCGACATATCGAAGTTGGCTCTGGTACACCAAGTTTTTTAAGCCTTGCGTTTTATTCGCCTCGCTCGGGGTCCCCGCTCGCTTCCCCTGGCGGCCAGCTGTCTTTTTCCTTTTTATCTCCCTCCGCACCGATCAGCGCCTCTCTCTTGCTGCTTTCCCTCTCTCTTTCTCTCAAAAACGAGACTCGCCGCCGACTTTCCGACAAAGGAATAAAGAAAAGAAACAACTAGCCACGCTACGGCTGAGGATGGCATGGCAAGCCACGGCATAGCATGGCGGGTAAAGCCTTGCCGTGCAGGGAGAGCGAGGGGCACTTGCCGGACCAGTGGCGTAATCAGAGGGGGCCTCTTACACACTTACACTTACTCACACAAGCACAGTTTCAACACGTTTCAAAACATTGCGAAGCCACGGCGAAAACAAGGTTCATTCTACTTCTCTCACTCGAGATCTTCAATAATTCTTAGGGGAAAGATTTATTCGAGGATGGAGAATTCGAGATGGAGGGAGGTATTTTAGATGGAAAGATGGGTCGCAGGACAAATTGGTGAACTGCTTTTAGAATTGACTTTTAATGTTCTGAGTGTAGTTTTGAAAATTGCAAGTTTCTGGGAAGTGTCGCTAAATTTGCAAAGCAGCAAGACACGGGGAAAAATGCAGATTTCAAAACTAATTTTGAACATCGGAAATTTCAGAGTGAATCCCCAGGCATCTTATTAGAATTGTATTCAGGGATCCTGGATTGAGAATTGGTAGTTTAGAGACCAAAATCCAGATGGAATATTCATAGACCTTTCCAATGCCGTCCAGGACTAAGTCCTAAACTGCTCTCGCCCTATTCCAAGCGCTACTTAATGCAACACTACTCTCTAAATATGAATCAGTGAAAATTGACTGATTTTCAGTGGAATCTCACTGATTCAAATAGCTAGAATCCGGTCACTGACAACCAGTGAAAAGTTACTTATTCATTCAGTGAAAGTTTCACTTTTGAGAGTTGGCAGCACTGCACCACGTCAATTTAGCAGTAATAATAAAATAAGATTTTAGTAGATTCACACTCGCACCCGTCAAGTAAGTACTTTTTATACGAGTTATAGTATAATTTTCCCGCAGTAAATTCAGCACACTTACAGTCCGAACATTCAATAATTTATTTCTTAAACAAATTATTTTTGCTACTTAAGTAAAAGAATAACAACAACGCTTTACTTTAAAACTTAGATGTTATGTCTCGCATGATTTACTCTGGTTTTACTGAATTTATTAGTGAAAAGTCTAGAATCACTGATTAAACAGTGAAATGTCCAATTGCTATTTCAATCAGTGAATTTTTCACTGATTCATATTTAGAGAGTACACTTTGGGCCGAAGTACTAAAGCTCTTGCGAGGGCTCTTGCCACTCTTTCAGCGAATTTATCGTAGATCTGATTTCCTCGACTAATAGGATTCAGTTCCTATTTTTAGAATCCCATTTTTCTCCGTAGAGGAAACAGAATTCAGGACAAGGTTGAAGCATTATACTTATATCTTATACTCTTATAGGAACCTCATCAGCGACACTTAATTTAATAATAAATCAGAATCCACAATAAGAGACCAGCAACTCGTGGAGGGTAACTTGAAAAATGTTTTCTAAATTCATGTTCGGATTCAAACATAAAAAAAAGGCTGGATACTGAGTGAGTTTACCGTCTAGATTCTAGAAGAGACTGACAGCATAATAATAAAAGAGAGCGGAAACCAGGAGAAGGTGGAAACGTTGGACGTTGGAGCATCCCTTCGCAGATAACTTATAACTTAAATTGACAACCGGAAAATACCTAAAGACAGGGATATATAATAAATGTCTCAGGAAACTTGAGTAACGAATCTTCAGTAAGGACAGTAGTCATAAAAAAAATTGCAAAACAACAAGCAAAATTATAATAATAGCAGAAACAACAGAGTTACCAAAGGTGCCTTAAAAATTACCTTGATATTGTTGATTTACGGACCAACATTTTTTAAGGAAGATACAATTTAAAAATCAAAGATTTTGTTCTTGATGTTCTGTAACTTTTCATATTTAAATTTAAAATGAATGGAATATTTGATTGCTTTGAAAATTAAATTAGTCATAAATTTTCCGAAGGAAACATAATTCATTCTTTGCTTGCGAATTGAGGAGATGGAGAGAATTCGTGGCACGTTTTTAAAAAATGAAGAGTTCCGAGAAATGAAAATTGATTCCTAATTTTTAAGAGAAATTGAGTCAAATTCAAATGAATATTTGAAAAATATTTATTTATAAAATTTTAATTTAAAGTCTATTTTGGGTCTGAAGACATCAGTTTCATGAGTTTTAAGAATTGAAATTTAAAGAAAAGTGTTTACCGCAGTGAAGACCTACTTTGGAATTATCAGGATACCTTTTACAATTTTTTGGTCTGTTGGTTTTTAGTAAAACGGTTGATGACATGTTGCTGATAATCTTTTGGATTCTTTAGAAGTTTAGAATTTAGAAACTTCAGCTAACGACCCATGAAAATGTCCTATGGACCTCTGAAAAGGGAAGAAAATGAAAGAAGACTGTCTTTACAATCTTCCATTGTCTGCATGAAGAAAGTTAAAATGAACTTTGTATTCCAACTAATACATCCACAACAATTGATCAAATTGATTTCACATAAACCCTCGGAATGTAAATATTTTCTGAAAACTTTCTTCCTATCTATTTCTCGCATTGTCTCCCACTTTTGTTCACTCAATTCCATCGCATTCTACTTTTCACAAACGTAAAAGTAAAGCGCTTTGCTAGAGTTTCGGAGTGCATCTTCTTGTTCTAAAAAAAAACGAGATGAATCCTTTTAGCTGACGGTCGATTTGGTTTGAAAAGGGGCGAGTTCCGCAAAGGATATTTTTCAGTTTGAGAGCGACTGGTGGCTGTCACGAGAGGCAGTCCGTTTAAAACTCTTCCTTTGAGCAAAGGCCGTCTGTGACGGAACTTGCAAAGCCTACAAAGGTGCACTTTGCTCGAACATCCTCTTTCTCCACGAGAGATGCGACGCCTATGTTTCTTCTGAAACACCGCTAGGAGATAATAGCATGCCGGTACAGTCCCCAAAAAAAGTCGCCGATGCAGCGTTTTCGAGTACACGTATATATATATACGAGTTGTTCTCTTTGTTTTCAGACAAGGAATCAATGGTGCTCATATATATAAAAACACCATCAAAACATTAAGAAGACGGGTATTTGCTGGCGTGTACGAGCCGCCAGATGTTGGAATTGTTGGATTACAGATGGTCCCACGCAGTCGTAAATCCTATCATCTTGCGTAGTTTCGAGCCGGCAATTTTCCACCCATCTAGCCGAGAATTTCGAAATTGCGGAATAGCCATTACCAAACGATAGAAGAATGTAGTTGGCGTTAGATTTTATATGTTGGTCTTGGATCTTCGAGTCTTAGATTTGTTGAATCAAGTCCATTCGATCCTCTTAAAAATACAGCAACAGCCGTACGTCATTTGAAAAGGAAAGAAAAAAAGAAGGGAGCGCCTTTGCCCAGCCGCGGATCGGAACTGAGGTGAACCGGGTGACGTGGGCCCCTCGATGCTGCAGTAAATTACACCGACGCCTGCCTAAACAGTGAATGAAATGTTCGTTCTTACGCTGAGAAAAACAAACAGATGGCTTAACTTAATTCGACAAACACTCCCTATTTTCTTACATCTAGAATACTATTTTATTCTGAAACATTGCCATAACTGTTTTCCTCTTCGCGATTGCTACAGATACAGATTGTGGGAAACCTGGAAAACATGCAAAAAGATATCGAATCTTTGAGGATTTGGAAAACTTCAAAAAGAGTCTGAATTCCTTCAATTATCCTGAAGTGAGGATTTTCATCCAAAATTGATAATCAGTTGTATATAGGTAGAAATGAAACAAAACATTCCAATAACAAGAGTAGTTATGAAGAGGAATTAAAAAAATATGTTGATCAAGAGACCTGGATTTTTGCAGAAGTTGGAGAAAATTTCAGACTAAAAATTAGCAATCCTGAAATAGAAACCAGCAGAGATATAGAAAATAATTCAGAAACTTTAGTAGTCAATCTCTGAATTCAAATCCAATAGTATTGCAGTTTCCAAACCAACGATTTTGTTTAATGAATGGAGGGACATTTTGTTGTTGAAACAATTATTCGAATTGTTTTCCAACTTTGATAAAGGCTTCGGGTCTTGGAAGATGAATTATAAAAAAGTTGTTACTAAATGTTTTTGAAACTTTTTATTATTGAATATCTTAAGCCAGAGCCTTTATCTATTCCAGAAGTTTTCTTTATTTATCGAAAAGATTAGGAAATCCGTTTTCCCAAAAGGAGCAGACATGTTGTCTTAAAATAGTAAAATTCCACAAACTGTTTATCGCTGAAGGGTCCCTAGTTCTTTATGCAGTTCGACTAGCCATTCTTCTTAGGGAGACTTTTTGTACAAATAGACTAGTCTCTGCGTATATTTTGATAATACAGCATCTGTAAGGAGGAAGCGAGTAGACCGTTGTCCCGATATCTGGAAATGTCATTTCGTTATAAACTGAATCACGGACTATATACACTTGGGGTATGCCTGAACGTGACATGCGATTTACTGCGGTATCTAACATAGGATTCCAAAGTTCTATTACCATCAGCTCTGGATTTAGGGGAGAATTAATGGTGTTGCAGGAACGGCTCTTCCACTTCCGGAACCCCGAGAGACAGGAAATCTCATTCAGAAATGTTGACTTAATCTACTTTGATCCTTATTTGAAATTTGATAAGTCTCAAAAATGCATCAGCCTCAGGATATATAAGGGGCCGTCCATAAACTACGTTACTAATTTAAGGGGGGACGGGGTCGCAGCAAAAACTATGGTAGGCAACTGGCGGGCGCGGCCCCATGGGAATTAACGTTACAAACTTAGATAACATTTAGTAAATTTCACACTTTTTCCCCTATTCCCTTTTTTTCCCCTTCTTTTCAAGAAACTTCCCCTTTTTCTCGTTTTGTCGATTAAATGCAAACTGAATTAATAGAACCCAAAGGTCCAACTATTTTTGGTTAAAAGTTCATTCTCTTTCGTTGAAAAATTATATATTTTTGGTTTGGAATTTACCTCGTTTGAGTAAAAGTTCTACTCTTTGGTTAAAAACTTAATTCTTTTATTAAAAATGCAACTGTTTTGGTAATAAGTCATCTTTATCGTCAAAAATTTAACTACTTAGTTGAAAGTTGATCCAATTTGTTAAAAATTAATTTTGTTGTTGTTGAAGATTTATCTTTTTGGTTGAAAACTTAAATATTTTGTTTTAAATTCGTTTTATTTTTGGTCGAAAGATTTTTTTTTAACTGAAAATTTAGCAATTCCATTTTTAGTTGAAAATATATCTTTTAGTTAAAAATTCAAGTATTCGGTTAAATAATGTTCTTTTTAAGTTAAAAATTCAACTATTTTGTTGAGAATATATATGTATTTTGTTGAAAATTCGTCTTTTTTGGTAGAAAATTAATTTCCATGGTTAAAAAATCATCTTTTAGGTTGAAAATTCATCCATTTGGTTGAATTTTGAACTCTTTTGTTGAAAATTAATTTTTTTGTTGAAGCTTGATCTCTGGTCAAATATTTAACTATTTTTTTGAATATTCTTTTTTTTTGTAACGTGATTAAAAATTAAAAATTGGTATTTTTTAATTGAAAATTGATCTTTTCTAGTCGAAAATTGAACTATTTGTTTGAAAATTCATGTATTTTGTTTGAAGTTCGTCTTTTTTAGTAGAAACTTAATCTTCTTGGTTAGAAATTTATCATTTTTGGTTAAAATATCAAATAATATATAATTCGTTGAAATTCATTTTTTTTTTAAATCGACTACTTTGTTTAAAGTTGAACTACTTTGTAAAAAAAAATTTCGTTGAAGATTCACCATTTTAGTTAAAAATTCAGGTATTTGGTTGTAAATTAACTTTTTTATTAAAAATTCATATTTTCGGGGTGATCATTCAACTGTTTTGTAGAAAATTCATCTTATTATTCTGTTTGGCTTAAAAATTCTACAATTTGGTAGAAAATTTAACTATTTGGTTGAAAATTCGTCTCTTCTTTTAAATTCATATATTTTTGGTTGGAAATTTAACTACTTGGTTAAAAATTAAACTATATATTTGAGCTTTTAACTTTCTGGTAGAAAATTACCTTTCTTGTTGAAAAATCATATTTTGGGTTAAAGATTCAACTGTTTTGTAGATAATTCGTATTTTTTTATTCAAAATTCAATAATTTTGTTGAAAATTCGACTGTTTTTAGAACATTAATTTTGTTGGTGGAAAATTCATCTTTTTGGCCGAAAAATTAAGTTTTGGATAAAAAATGCATTTTTTGGGTTAAAAATTCATTATTTTTGTAAGATTATCCTTTTTGGTTGAAAATTTAACTATTTTGTTAAAAAAAATTTTGTTTTGTTAAAAATTCCTTTTGTTTGTCTGAAAATTTAAGTATTCCATTCTTGGTTGAAAATTTATCCTTCATGAGTAGAAAATTCAACTATTTTTAGCATATGTATTTTGTTGAAAATTCGTATTTTTATGTAGAAAATTAATCTTGTTTGTTGAAAATTCATCTTTTTGATGAAGGATTCAGCTATTTTGTTAAAATGTTTTTAACTTAAAATTTAACGATTCCATTTTTGTTTGAAAACTTATCAGTTTTAATTGAAAATTCAATTATTTGTTTGAAAATTCATCTTTATTGATTGAAAATGAACTTTCTTGTTGAAAATTCATCTTTTCGCGTTTAAAAGTCAACTGTTTTCTAAAACATTCTATACTTTATAGTTCATAAACTTAACTCTTTGTTGAAAATTCCTATTTTTTGTAGAAAATCTATTTTGATTGAAAATCTCGTTGAAAATTCAACTATTTTGTTGAAAATTAATCATATTTGACCCTATTTTCTTGATAAATCACCTAATTTCCTCTGGTTTGAAAGCATTCTGGGATGCGATGTCTGACATTTTAATATGTTTAATTATTATTGATTCATTACCGAAGCTTACAGTTCACCGCACGGCCACATAGGCATACATTGTGGCAACTGAACTCAATACAAACACGAAAAACGCCGAATTAACGTAAAATCCATGTTCAGCTGACGGCTACATTACTTTCCGGGGGGGGGGGGCGCAAATTTGCTAACTAAAGAATTTTTTTAAATAAAAGAAATAATTTGTAGAGAATGAAGAGTACAATGGTCAGGGAAGAATGAAACTAATTTGAAGTTCTGACGTCATATCTATTCTATTTGATGGTTTTTACTTTTTCGGCTTGAGGAGGAGGCTGAGTGCGAATAGCGGCGGTTTCTTTCTTCTTTTTCCATCACAACGCACATGATCAGCGACATGTAAATGCGCACACAGACAGACACCTGTGCCGGTACCACTGATTGGTGTGATTCACATCTGTGAAAGTTTCGGATAAGAGAGGCGAAGATATATACATATATGTGGGAAGACTGATTGCGAAAGCCATATATATACTGTATAGCCTCTCTAAAACGGAGGCTGTGCTGGTCAGAAAATGTGCTCACTCACGGACATGTCAGCTTGGAATTGTTGTTCTTTTAATAAGACCGCGGCGGCATTATTTCTCGCCATCTGTAAAGGCCCCATTTTTGGTAGACTCACTAGAGTTCTCGTTCGTCTCGCTAAATTACTTTGGAAAATTACACACCGCCCGACGGAAGTTGTGGACTAAGCGTGAAAGCAAAGTGGAACCTTCGGAGTCGAACAAAATCAAAACCTGCTCGCGGAATATCTCAAAGGCGATGTACAATTTGGGAAAGCTATTTCTACGGTTGGATTTTAATTCAAAGGCCTCTGGGGCCATCCATAAATTACGTAAAAGCTTTTTTTTGAGGCGGGTGGGGATCGGGAAAATATTACTATCTGTTACTACTACCCGCAAAATCATTTAACATTTTTATAGTTTATTGAGTTAAGCTAAGATAATTGAAAAGATTCCAAGAGATTTCAACGGATTTCACGGGGTTTTATCAGATTTTCGTGGACTTTTTTATTATTATTGTACCATTAGGCCAAATCCCTTTCGGGGTAAGCGTAACTCACTCGGTTTTAGCCTCGTTATGCTACCGGGGATCAAGGCATTCATGTGAGAAGAGTGAGAAAGAGAAGTGTTAAAGATGTAAATTTTAGATCATTCTAGAATCCCAGTGATGCTTTTAAGCAACACGTTTGTTCTGCAACACCGCTTCGACACAGGTCGCTAAGCAATCTCTCTAGCAATCATCCTAGGCGAAGAGCTTCACAGAGCCATCATACGTCATAGATCACACGAAAATAGCCTAACTGACTGATAATCCCATAGTAAGGCCCATGCCCTTATAAACTATTTTTCTTCATTATTTCCTATCCTGGCGTACAACTTTAGCTTCCTTCACGTCCATACATCTTTTCATGCAAGCTCTTGTATTTCTGCGTGGCTTTTTATATCTTGTCGCCTTGGAGTCTCATTCACACATTCCCACCATTATTTCATCGGTCTGCCTCTGAGTACGCTACCATTCGCTTTACATAAATATATTTGTATCATCAATCGTGCTCCTTTCATTCTCTCAACATGACCAAACAACCTCAACCAATTTCTTTCACTCTTGTCAGTGTTTTCTCTACACCAAGTTTTTTGAGAATCCTCTAATCACAGACTTTGTCCATTAGCGTTTTACCGCATATATTCCGCAGGAATGACATGCCAACCGCGTTACCTTTACTCTTATCCACACTTTCCTGTCAGTAATTGTAAAGGATTTTAAAGGATCTTAATAAGTTATTTTAATGAATTTCTGGGATCTCAAAGGATTTTATAGAACCTCAAATATTTCAAGGAATATCATCAGATTTTTTGAAATTTTCAAAAATTTATTCACAAGAATTGAGGGCTTTCAAAGATTTACAGATATTTTCAAAAAATCTAAGGAATTTCAATAGATTTCAAGAAGTTGAAGAGATTTCAAAGAATTTGAAAGATTTTAGGGTATTTTGAAAGACTCTTCAGTCATTTTGAGGAGCTTTAAAAAGTGTCAAGGGATTTCAAAAGATTTCAGAGGATTAGCGATGTTTTAAGATATTTTCAAGGATTCCAAGGAAGTTAAAAGAGATTAAGCAAATTTTAAGGAATTTCAAGAAATATCAGATTTCATTTAACTTCACGGGATTTGAAGAGATTTTCAAATATTTCATAGAATTTCAGTAGATTTCGCGAATTTGAAGAGATATCAAAGTATTTTAAAGATTTTAAGGTATTTTTAATGATTCCAAGGAATTTTTAGGAGCTTTAAAAAATTTCAAAGAATGTCAAAAGATTGGAAATATTTTAGGGTATTTTAAAAGATTCCAAGGAATTTTTAGGAGCGTAAAAAAATTTCAAGGAATGTCAAAAGATTGGAAATATTTTAGAGTATTCTAAAGGATTCCAAGGAAGTTTCAAGATATTAAACAAATTTTAAGGTATTTCAAGGGATATCATCAGATTTAATTTATTTTCAGGGGATTTGGAGAGATTTTCAAATATTTCAAGGTATTTCCAAAGATTTAAAAAAAATGAAAGATTTTAAGGTACTTTTAAAGATTCTTAGAAATATTCAGGAGCTTTAAAAAATTTCAAGAAATGTCAAAAGATTGGAAATATTTTAGGGTATTTTCAGGATTCCAAAGAGTTTTCAAGAGATTAAAAAAATGTCAATGAATTTCAAGTAATATCAGATTTCAATTAACTTCACGAGATTTGAAGAGATTTTCAAATATTTGCAGGTATTTCCACAGATTAAATTTTTTTTAAAAAGGTCTTAGGATATTTGAAAAGATTCCAAGGAATTTCAGAACATTTCCAAAT
>CAKNYM010048167.1:18728-54450 GCA_932195095.1 Andricus curvator | reverse complement strand
ATTGTGCACCAATTATTTGTACATTTTTCGTTCAAATTTATAATACTCCTAGTTCAATTTATTCAATTTTGAACTTAATATCTCGGAAGCATGATTTTTTTTTTATTTTTAAACTAAAAATTGAATTTTTGTCGCAATCCGCAGTCCAGCCTGACCTAATTTTAGTTTAGTGTCACTTTGAAATTGTCAACTTCCACATCCATTTCCTCGAACCTGGATAACTTTTTTTTTATCAAACTTAAATATACTTAATGTTTTTTCGCTCTTTTAAAAAATTCCCATTTTGTTGATTATCTAGTTCTGTACTGCCATCAGTCAATTGTTAACAATGCGAGCAAGTTTTCTGGTCGGCTTTATGAATGGCTTCTTATCAACATTACGTGTGAAATTCTGTCACTACTTGCAACTCGATCCAAAGAGGTTCTAAAGA
The DNA here is from genome assembly GCA_932195095.1 of Andricus curvator. Taxonomy (NCBI): domain Eukaryota; kingdom Metazoa; phylum Arthropoda; class Insecta; order Hymenoptera; family Cynipidae; genus Andricus; species Andricus curvator. The sequence continues at coordinate 54,020 of CAKNYM010048167.1, read as the reverse complement.
AGGAAACTTATGGTGCTTCCGAGTGGCTGTCGGGGAGTTGTTTTGGGTCACCGTGGCTCCCAATGACCTCCCTACGTCCCTGAAGAGAGAAGGGTGGGGCGCCGACATAGAGGAGGAACTACGGGGAACGTGGTTCACGCGAGGACGATCTCCGTAGTCAAACAACGACCGTAGATGTAGTAGCGTCGTGGTACTCTAGACCCTCGTGAACCATCAGAAACCCTCGATCTAACTCGTACCGATCAGTCATCAGTGATCACTCTCTTCCCACCCGGAGCTAGAACTTCCGGAAGTTCCTCGTGACCGCGTTTCCGAGTAAACAATTGAATCCGGAGTCGAGAATAAATCCTCCAGGGGAAGAATAGATAAAATAGGACCCACGTGCACACTAGAATTCCAATATCGAGGCTCGATACGTGCCAAGGATACCGAGAGGATTTTCAGATACTCATTCTCATCCTGACCCTCTTTCTCTCTCTCTCTATCTCAGTGAGTGTTTTCAGCAGAAGGTGTGAGTGGTGCATCGTCCCGGGGTGTTGATCCAAGTTTGGAGTGAAGTGACGACGAAAAGTGGGATTCCAGAAGAGAGATAGAGAACTCAGGAGAGCCTGAACAGAAAGGAGTAGCCAAATCTGCAAAGATCAAAAGGACCAGGAGAGATGGAGACGTAAATAGTTGTGCTTTGAAGATAGCGGCACGCGTGAGACATCCAGGGAGCAACAATCGGGAAAACAACAAACGAGGGAAAGGATTCAATGATCCGATGGCTACCGGACTTGTGAGGTGGTGCCGGACAAAGTGGTTCACAAACTACAAGTCCTTTTCTGGTAATGCTCCTTCCTGTCTTCTTATTCTTCCTTCAACCTTGTTGATCTCAGTTCTAGTTTTTCTGATGATATTCTTCAAGCGGCTTTACGAGCTCATGTTATTCTAGTTCCAACTGATGTATTCGAGATCTTTTGATGCTCTTCCGCATAGTTAATGCCAAGAGGATTAAAAGGTCCGCGTCCATAGCTCTTCAGCTCATTTCTTCTCCTCTCCGGAAATGATTTAGACCCGGTTTCAAAGACCCTGGTCGCTGATAGTATCGCTCCTGGGCTTCTACGTATGTCTTATGCCAAGCTTAGATTCTCGTTCTTAGCCTGGCTTGCCAGAGGCGAAGAAATCGGCTCTATTATAAACGAGTAGATCAAGAGAACGTGACTAGGCCACTACTACGATTGCCTTTGATCTTCCAAGCAAATACCTTCCAAATTATACTCCTCTGCTCCTTTAGACGCCGAGTTTAACTTCGCTTTCGAATCTTAATCAGGTCTTGATAGCTCTTGCTTGTTTTTCTTTAGGTTGCAGAAAAGACATCAGTCAACTTTAAATTCATTTTTAAGTCCAAAGTTTCATACAGTTTTTATTGTAGCCTCGTCATGCCGAAGCTGTTTAGATGAAAGCCTGATTAGGGGTTTCCCCATTAGTTGTAATTCATTTTTAGTTATACGTTCAAAACATTGAAATCCTCTGGGAAATCCAAATTTTAATGTTCAGGATTGTATCATTTCAAGTTGAAATGATTTAGGTCTGAAAACGCTCGATTCACAATAAACAATTTTTAATTAAATAATTTCCTATTGAAACTAAGAATTAGGCAATTTCAAATTGGTAACAATTTTCAATTGAAATCGATCCGGATCCAGTACTTTCAAATTCAAATTTGAAAAACTTTTTAAAATTGTTATCTTAAAATTTTGTCTAATTCTTAATAGTTCAACTTTTAAATTGTTGAATTTTGAAAAATATAATGTTCAGTTCAAATTTTTTAAATCCTAGTTGTTTAATTATGCACCAATAATGTCGACATTTTTCTTAAACATTTAAAAAATTTTATCATGCCGAAGCTATTTGGATGAAAGCCTGATTAGGGTTTTCCCCATTAGGATTTCCCCATTAGTTGTAATTAATTTTTAAATATACGTTCAGAACATTGAAATCCTCTGGGAAATCCACATTTTAATGTTCAGGATTGTATCATTTCAAGTTGAAATGATTAAAAATTTAGGTCTGAAAACGCTCGATTTACAATAAACAATTTTTGATTGAAATTTGTTTAATTAAATCATTTCCTATTGAAACTAAAAATGAGGCAATTTCAAATTGGTAAAATTTTCAATTGAAATCGATCCGAATCCAGTACTTTCAAATTTGAAAAACTTTTTAAAATTGTTATCTTAAAATTTGTCTGATTCTTAATAGTTCAACTTTTAAATTGTTGAATTTTAAAAAGTATAATGTTCAGTTAACATTTTTTTAATTCTAGTTGTTTAATTATGCACCAATAATGTCGACATTTTTCTTAAACATTTAAAAAAATTTATTATGCCGAAGCTGTTTAGATGAAAGCCTGATTAGGGTTTTCCCATTAGGGTTTTCCCCATTAGTTGTAATTCATGTTTAGTTATACGTTCAGAACATTGAAATCCTCTGGGAAATCCACATTTTAATGTTCAGGATTGTATCATTTCAAATTGAAATGATTAAAAATTTAGGTCTGAAAACGCTCGATTCACAATAAACAATTTTTAATTAAATAATTTCCTATTGAAACTAAAAATGAGGCAATTTCAAATTGGTAACAATTTCCAATTGAAATCGATCCGAATCTAGTACTTTCAAATTCAAATTTGAAAAACTTTTTAGAATTGTTATCTTAAAATTAGTCTAATTCTTAATAGTTCATCTTTTAAATTGTTGAATTTTAAAAAGTATAATGTTCAATTAGCATTTTTTTTAATTCTAGTTGTTTAATTATGCACCAATAATGTCGAAATTTTTCTTAAACATTTAAAAAATTGTAATTCTTCTATTTTAACTTTTTCAATTTTGATCGCTTCAATTTTGATTTCGAATTTTAAATTCAAAATTGATTGATTCCAAACTTTTCAATTTGAAAATTTGATAAGTTTCGTGACATTTCAAATTTTTTGAATAGAATTTCTTTGAATTTTTTAATTTCGGAAGCTATAATTGAAATTGGTAAAAATAATTTCAAATTTTGGACATTTTCCATTTGAAATTGTCGCGATATTCCAATTCCAATTTTATATTATTGAATTTTGAAAAAAATACGGTCCTATTTGTAATTTTTTAATGTTTAATTGTCTATCAATAATGTTCACATTTTTAATACTTCTATTAATCTATTTTAACGTATTCAATTTTGATCGCTTCATATTTGATTTTGTTAAATAATCTCGATATCTTATTTCCTAAAATGTTTTTATTTGTAAGGATTCGAAATTCAAAATTGATCCATTACAAAAATTTTAATTTAAAAATTTGATAAGCTTTATGATATTGCAGATTCTTTAAAATGAATTTCTTTGACGAATTTCCAAATTTCGGATGCTAAAATTTTAATTCGTCTAATCTAAGTAATTTCAATTAAAAATTTTCATCATTTTCCATTTGGTATTGTCCCGATATTAATTATTATTAATATTTTAATATTAATTGAAAAATATCCATTTTATTACTTTTTCAAATTGTTAACTTATAATTTGACCAATTTTTAATATTTCCAATTTTAAATCGTTGAATTTTGAAAAGTATATTTTTTAAAATTTCAGTTTGATTAATAATTTCGATATATTTAATCTTAACCAATGTAATTCTAAGGATTCTAAATTAAAAATTGATCCTTTCCAAACTTTTCATTTTGAAAATTCGATCAGTTTTATATTACAAATTTTTCAAATAGAATTTTTTGTCAAATTTCTAATTTTGGAAGCTATAATTTAAATTTCAAATTCCAATTTTCAAGATTTTCCAGTTGCAATTGTCCCGATATTGATGTATTAATTTAAAAATGTCAATTTCATTACTTTTTAAATTTTGTAACTTGAAATTTGTCTAATTCTTGAAAGTTCCGATTCAAAAATTTAAAATTCTATTTGTATTGTGCACCAATCATTTTGTTGAATAATTTCGATATCTTTAATCTTAAACCTTTTTAATTGTAAAGATTCTAAATTCAAAACTGATCAATTCCAAACTTTTCGTTTTGAAAATTTGAGAAGTTTTATAATATTACAAATTGGTCTTTTCTAAACGATTGTTTTCCATTTAAAATTGATATTTTGTTGAATTTTAAACGCTTCCAATTTGAAATTGTCATCAACAGTAATTACCTTCATGTTTAAATAACTTATAAAAATAAAAATATGAACTCTCAACACAGAAGCGGGCTCTTAATGATAATAAATTAATTGTAAAATCGCCGAGCCGGTTTCTCTCTTGGCCGATCCAAAACTGGAATCGTTTTAATGGATACCATTTTTGCTTGTCGGTTACCTTTTATCTTTTTTATTTGGATTAATGGACTCGATTTTGGAAAAGCAGGTTCCGTGGTTAATTTTTTAAAAAAGAATCGTTCCTTGAAATATTGAGGCAGGACAAAGTCGCTTTAAAGCAGATGGAATTATGTCTCTTAGGGCTTAAGAACATTATTTTTCCGACTTCAGTAGCTGCTAAGAGCGCAAACATATCAAGGAGATTAGAATCTCGAGAATTTTACGGTGTAACTTTGACTCTTTGACTAATTCCGATAGATTTATTTCGGTGTCGTAAATCAAAATTCTTCTGCAGTATTAAGAAATAGATGATTATAATTCTTTTATCTTTAGACTTTAGAGCCAATAAAAGCCAAAGGAAAAAATAGATAAAGTTTGATAGGAATTCTAAATCTGACAAATCGGATTAATGATTCTAAGGAATTCAAATTTGGGGTTCACAGGGTGGCCGTAAGTCAGGGGAAACCTGGAAATGAGGGTATTCTATTCGTCCGGGAAAGTCACGGATTTTGAAAAAAAATTTGCAAAAGTCAGAGAATTTATGATTTGGTTCGAAGTTCAACAATTTTGTTTAAAAGTCATTCTTTTTGGTTGAAAATTCATCTGTTTCGATTGAAAATTCGACTATTTTGATGAAAAATTAACTTTTTGTTGAAAAATCATATTCTGTTGTTAAATCTTGAAGTGAAATCTTTCTTGGTTGAAAATTCAACTATTTTTTGGGAAATTTCGCCTTTTTGGTATAAAAATGAATCCGTTTTAGTAGAATTTTCATATTTTTTGGACAAAACTGCAATTGTTTGGTTGAAAATAATTCTTCTCTGATTGAGGATTCAACTATCTTGTTGAAAATTCGTTTTTTTTTGTTGAATTCAACTATTTTTTATGGAAAATTAAGATCATTTTTGGTTGAAATATGAAGTACTTGGTTGAACTTCATTAAAAAATAATTTTTTTCTTGAAGATCATTTTAGTTCAAAATTCATCTCTTTGGTTGAAAGTTGAACTTTTTTGTTGAAAATTTATCTTTTCTAATTAAAAATTCAACTACTTTGGTAAAAGTTTAACTGCTTTGTTAAAACTGTATTTTTTGTATTGAAGATTCATCTCTTTGTATGAAAATTTAGCTATTTTGTTGTAAATTCGAGTTTGTTGGAATAAATTAAATTTTTTAACTCAAAACGTAACTTTACCTTTTTTGGTTTATAATCCAACAGTTTTGTTGAAAATTAACTTTTTTCTTGAAAATTCGTATTACCCGGTTGAAAATTCAACTGTTTTACAGAAAATTTGACTTTTTCGTTGGAAAAATCATAATTTTAGTTTAGGTTTCATCTCTTTGGTTAAAATTTTAACTATTTTGTTGAAAATTCGTTTTTTTGTTGTTGAATTCAACTGTTTTTTATGGAAAATTAAGATCATTTTTGGCTGAAATATGAAGTACTTGGTTGAACTTCATTAAAAAAATATTTTTTTCTTGAAGATCATTTTAGTTCAAAATTCATCTCTTTGGTTGAAAGTTGATCTTTTTTGTTGAAAATTGATCTTTTTTAATTAAAAATTCAACTACTTTGGTAAAAGTTTAACTACTTTGTTAAAACTTAATTTTTTTGTTTTTGATTGAAGGTTCATCTCTTTGGATGAAAATTTAGCTATTTTGTTGTAAATTCGAGTTTGTTGGAATAAATTACATTTTTTGAACTCAAAACGTAACTTTACCTTTTTTGGTTACTAATCCAACTGTTTGTTTGGCTGAAAATTCACTTTTTTAGTGAAAATTGGTATTACCATTTTGAAAATTCAACTGTGTTACAGAAAATTGGCCTTTTTCGTTGGAAAAATCATAATTTTAGTTTAAGTTTCATCTCTCTGGTTAAAATTTTAAGTATTTTGTCGAAAATTCGTTTTTTTCGATTGAAATATTAACTATTATATTTTTCGTTGAGAATTCATCTTTTTCGTTGAAGATTCCACTGTCTTTTAAAAAATTTGTCTTTTTGGCTGGCAAATTTTACTATTTGATCGAAAATGTAACTATTTGGTTAAAAACTATTTTGTTGAAAATTCGTCTTTATTGCATTACAGTTCAACTATTTGGTTTTAAATGCAATTATTTGGTTAAACATTAATTTTGTTGTTGAAAATTCAACTATTTTATTGAAAATTCGTCTTTGTTGTAGAAAATTCAACTATTTTGTTAAAAATTTAATTATTTTGTTGAAAATTCAACTATTTTATTGAAAATTCGTCTTTGTTGTAGAAAATTCAATTGTTTTGTTGCACTTTCGTCTATTTGGACAGAAAATAAGTCCTGTTGGATTGAGAATTAATATTTTTGTTGTTGATAATCCAACTGTCTTCTAAAAAACTCTTTTGTCGTTAAATTTTAATCACTTTTATTTGAAAATTCGATCATTTGGTTGATATTTCGTCTTTGTACGTAGAAAATTTAACTATTTAGTTAAAAATTCAATTATTTTGTTAAAAAGTCATCTGTTTTGGTCGAAAATTCAAGTTTTTGTTAAAAATTCGTCTTTTTGGATAGAAAATTCGTCCTTTTGGGTTGAAAATTCATCTCTCTTGGTTGAAAATTACTTTTTTTTCTATAATTTAACTCTCTTCTAAACGAATTGATCTTTTTGTTTAGAAAATTCAACTATTTGGTTGAAAATGCAACTATTTTTGGTTGGAGTTTATTCTTTTTTTATTAAAAATCCGATCATTTTGTTGAAAATTAAAATATTTGGTTAAAAATTAACTGTGTTGTTGAAAATTCGTCGCTTGCTTTATTGTTCAACTATCCTGTCTTAAATGCAACTATTTTTGATTGAAGTCTATTCTTTTTTTATTACAAATCCGACAATTTTGTTGAAAATTCAAATATTTGGTTAAAAGTTCAGTTGTTTTGATGAAATTTCGACTCTTTTCCATTAAAGTTCAATTATTTCGTTGAAAATTCAAGTATTTTGTTAAAAAGTAATATTTTTGTCGAAAATTCAACTGTCTTCTAAAAAATTCCATTATTTGGTTGAAAATGAAACTATTTTTGGTTAAAAATTCGACCATGTGGTTGAAAATTCATTTTTGCAGATTTAAAACTCAACAATTTGTTAAAAAATGTACCCGTTTTGTTAAAAAGTCATCTTTTTTAGTCGAAATAAATAAATTTTAATCTTAAATTTTTTTGTTTCATCCCGTTTATAAAATATTCTGTTTTAAAAATGTTACAAAAGAGTAAAATGCTGGTCATTGAATATTATTGGTCAGGGGAAATGAAAAATTCATCAGTGGTAAATTAGTGAAAAGTGAGGGAATTTCGAAAATGAAGTTTTTCGGCCACCCTGTTTGAGGAATTATGGATTTGAGATTCTTCTTCTTGCAGTTAAATATTTTTGAGCGGAATGCGTTCTTCGAGTTGAAACCTTTACCACTGCACTTTCCCTGGCGCTTTGAGTCCACTTCTCTTCTACTTATCCCTTCCAGCGACCACCGGTTGTACTAACTTTACCCAGCATCGACTTCATGAATGGGATCTAAGAATCGTCCCATTCAATTAATTCCAAAAGTGCGTTACCAGGTAGCAAACTTCTCAGGATCTCTAATAAAAATAAAAAAATAAATTAAAAAAAAATTCAGCTCCAAGTCCATCGACGATCAACCTTTTGCTGGCGAGATTAGTTGTCGGAAAGATTAAAGGAAAAGGGAGGGAAAAAAGGAACTGCGAGCGACAGGACTTCGTCCTGAATAAACACTCGGCGGATCGCTAGAGGCTAGAAATGACAAATGAATCTTATCGCACTTCCTTTCTGGCTAGAAAATATCATTTGGAGGCCATTTGCCATTTCTTAGTTTTAGGCGAACAAAGTTTGAAAGAATCTGAATATCAAGATGAGATCATTCAAAAAAGAGCGCCAAAGATTTCTTTTTATATTTGTGGTTGATTCTGAAAAAATCATGATTTTATTTTGAAGGGTGTCTATATTTTTTTTATTAAAATACGATTTGGAACCAAAATTAAAGGACTTCAAATTTGAAAGCCTTTTAGTTGTAAAGAATTCGTTTATATTAGAACATAATAAATTTGTTTGTTAATTAAACTACTTTGGCTTTCTAAAATAAATTTATTTGCAATTTTTAGTTATAGATGTGAATTAATTGGGACGTTTTTTAATAACGAATTTTTTTATTTTATGATATTAATTTTGACGACTTCTTAATTTGATTTCTTTTGAAATTCAAAGATCTTAGAGTGGATCGTTTTAATATTTGAATATTTGAATGTAACATTTTTCTGCTAATTTTAAATTCAATATAAACAATTTTTAAAAAGGGTTGGCTAGAAAGTGATGACAATTTTTTATGACCGGGCATTTTTATGTGGACCCGGAATTTTATTTAATTTTCAATAAAAAAACCTTAACGAAAGAAATTTTTTTTTTCTCGGGTTTTCGCTTAAATTCAACTATTTTCGGTTGAAAGTTTATTCTTTTTGGTTAAAAATTCAACTATTTTATTGCAAAATTAATTATTTTGTTAACAATTTTATTATTTTGTTAAAAGTTGAAATATTTTGTTAAAAAGTCACCCTTTTTGGTTAAATATTCTACTATTTTTGTAGAAAATTAATTTTGTTATGATAGAAGATTTATCTTTTATGGTAGAAAAGTCATCTTTATTGATTGAAAATTAATCTTTCTTGGTTGAAAATAAACTTTTTTGTTGAAAATTCCACTGTCTACTAAAAAATTCGTCTTTTTGCCTTGAAAATTCAACAGTTTTGTTTAAAATATTCTGTCAAAAATTCGTGTTTTTTGATTAAGAGTTCAACTATTTGGTTGCAAATGCAACTTTTTGGTTGAAAAATAATTTTTTTTAATGCAACAATTCTTAAAAATTCTCCTTTATTTATTGAAAATTATATTTTGTATTGAACGTTTACCTTTTCAAGTTCATATTTCAACTGTCTTCTAAAAAATTAATCTTTTTAGTTTGAAAATTCAATTATTTGGTTAAAAATGCAACTCTTTGTGGTTAAATTTTGATCTTTTTTGTTTGAAAATTCGATCATTTAGTAAAAAATTCGTCTTTCTAGATTGAAAATTGAACTATTTGGTTAAAAATTCAATTATTTTGTTAAAAGTCATCTTTTTTGGTCAAAAATTTTAGTGTTTTGTTAAAGATTCGTCTTTTTGGATAGAAAATTCTTTCTTTGGATTGAAAATTCATTTTTCCTGAATTAAAAGTTATCTATTTTGGTTGAACATGAACTTTTTGGTTGGAAATTAATTTTTTTTAATTTAACAATTCTTGAAAATTCTCCTTTGTTGATTTGAAAATTCAATTATTTGGTTAAAAATGCAACTGTTTGTATTTAAATTTGTATATTTTTTGTTTGAAAATTCGATCATTTAGTAAAAAATTCGTCTTTCAAGATTGAAAATGTAACTATTTGATTAAAAATTCAATTATGTTAAAAGTCATCTTTTTTGGTCAAAAATGTAAGTGTTTTGTTGAAGATTCGTCTTTTTGGATAGAAAATTCTTCCTTTTGGATTGAAAATTCATCTTTCCTGAATTAAAAGTTATCTATTTTGGTTGAACAAGAACTTTTTGGTTGGAAATTAATTTTTTTTAATTTAACAATTCTTGAAAATTCTCCTTTGTTGGTTTGAAAATTCAATTATTTGGTTAAAAATGCAACTGTTTGTATTTAAATTTGTATATTTTTTGTTTGAAAATTCGATCATTTAGTAAAAAATTCGTCTTTCTAATCTAGATTGAAAATTTAACTATTTGGTTAAAAATTCAATTATGTTGTTAAGTCATCTTTTTCGGTCAAAAATTTTAGTGTTTTGTTGAAGATTCGTCTTTTTGGATAGAAAATTCTTTCTTTTGGATTGAAAATTCATCTTTACTGAATTAAAAGTTATCTATTTTGGTTGGCTAAAAATTCAACTATGTTGTTGAACGTTCGTTTCTTTTTTTAAAGTTCTACTATTTGGTTAAAAATTCTTCTTTCTTGGTTGAAAATGATTTTTTTTTAAATATACCTTTTCAAGTTGATAATTCAATTGTCTTCTAAAAAAATTCTTCTTTTTGAGTTGAAAATTCTATTTGGTTAAAAATGCAACTGTTTTCGGTTGAAGTAGAATCTTTTTGGTTTTAAAATTCGACCATTTGTTTGAATATTCAACTATTTGGTTATAAATTCAATTTTTTTATTAAGAAGTCAACTGTTTTCTAGACTATTCTAACACGAAAACTGAACTATTTTGTTCAAAATTAGTTTTTGGGTTAAAAATTCATCTCTTTTCGCTGAAAATTTAACTATTTTTTTCAAAATGCAATATATTTCGATTTAAAATCTTAGAAATTCCAAACATTTCATAGAGAATGCAATATGTTAATTTTATTTAAAAGAGTTTATTCCCCTATTTCTGCTGTCTTGAGAATTACCAAAAATTACCAAAAACTTTTTTTATTCGTATGACCGAGAAAAATGTCATAAGCCGGGAATTTTTTCCGAGGATAAAAGTGGCAACGATTAAATTAAGATTTTGTTAAGCCTTCATTTGGAAAGTTCATAATTCAGAAGATATCAATTTTGGCTTGTTTAATTTGCAGTCTTGTCTTGATTTCTTCAAATGAATAAAATCCTCAGCTTTAACAGTTTGAACTTTTTAATGTGAATGTCCGTAATTTTTTCCGGCGATAAAAGTGGCCACCCTGTTTTGGTGAATAAAGTTGGATTAGGGGTTGATTAAATTGAAGAATCAGTGCCTTCAGTTAAAAATGAGCCAAATTTGAAACGTGTCTTTTAGCGTTCATCGAAGCTTGAAATGCTTTTGAAGCACTGCCCATAAAATTGGATTAAACCGGGGGGATGATAAACTTTGAAAAGAAATAACTGTAAAATGACTAGTTAAAATGGAATAAAATGTGAAGTATGAAATTCCTTAAAGTTGTAATTCTATACTCCCTCGTCTTACAAGGTTTGGACCACCAAAGTCGTTTGAGTGGGTGGTCCAACGAAAGTCACTCTTAAGTTGGTCCAATCGCCCCTATCGCTTCAAATTGAACCATTATTGCTCTTCAACATTCCAGCAATCCAGCACTAACTTCGATACGAAATCTCTCTTTTTTCCCGGTACCTAGAAAGAAGATATTTACGTGGTTGTAAATCTCGCGACGTTTTTATAACGCTAGGAGAGAATAAAAGAAGGAAAAGGAATAACGAGGCGAAATAAAAAAGAGTTTACTGCAGTAGACTCTATATTCAATATAGGTATAGTCCGGGGAAGATTTTCGAGTCACGTTGTAAGAATTTACGTTTTACGACGATCAAAGGTTTCCGCCGGTATGCGACGATTGCGAAAGAACCGCGTGCATTACGCTCTCTTTATTTTCCCCCGGCATGCAAACAGAAGGGGGTGATTTCCAAGGTAATGGAGCACCTCCGTCGCTCCCCTTTAATTGAAGGGGATACAAAGAGGGTGCAGAGAACCCACGAATGGGGTTTCATTATTGGACCCTTGTGAGTTCGTTAGATACAGGCGGCAGGCAGTTAGCATAAAAGGCGTTAACCGTTTGAAGAGGATTAACTCTTTAAGAAAACATTTCTTTCCCGAGCGCAAATGCTTTAACCTTCTGCTCTTTAATTATTTTGTCGCTCTCTTTGTACTTGCCGCCAATGCCTCGGGAATTCCAGGCTTTCTTCCAATTTTACCAATTTTTCATCTCTTCTTTCTTTCTTCAATTCTTCTTCTTCTTCGTCTGTTTATTGAACAAATCTCGCTTTTTTTCTTTTTCACCTTTCTTATCTTTAATCATTTGTTAGCCATTGTCTAGACCGTCTAATCTTGACGTTCCTTTCAGGCCCTAATCGGGTGCGGGCTAGCCCATCATGACCAACACATTTTTTACCCAAATATCGTTTTGCACATTTCCAAACATAGGGTGTTTAAAAGTACCCACGGTGTGCCTCGACTGACTTCAACTCAAAAGGGCTTGCATATGCCGGGTTTTTTCTGAATATACTTCCGGGATGCCCCACGATCATTTTGAGCCCAAAAAGAAAAAATCGCTTGGGCTCTTTTTGAGAAAACTCTTTTTTTGATTTTTTTGAAGATGTTAATCAACATATTTTAATGCAAATAAGTTAAACGTGGAATTTCATTGGCTCAAACCATTCAGTTTGGTATCCAAAAAAGGGCTACTGGTGCTGAACATCTTATGACAACTGAAATCCTTCAATATTTTTGAAAAATGGTGAAAAAAGTGGTAAAAAATCAGTTTTTTTTTAATTGCCTTATTCCAGTTTATCCTATGTATGTTATGGTCCTAAGAAGTCGATTTTAAGCGAATAATTTGAATGAAAAGAATATATATATAGTTTTGGAGAAATAACTTATTTCCTATGCATATTGCATATCTCGTAAAAATTGCCGAATAATTAATTGAAGAAGACTTAATTTTGAGTAGATCTAAAAAAACATTGCTCTAGCTCTAAAGTCTAATAGATCCAAAATTATGGCCTTCTGAATATGGCCTTTTTTTATGAAATTTTATTCACCATCAATTTTTTAAATAAAATTTATCGTTTTCCAAAAGAACTCATTTCCCGAGCATTTCCAGAGAAAGTTTCCACCAAATAGGTTAAGGAGGACCTAATTTTTAGAAAATCTGAAAAAAAATAATGCTCTGGCTCTAATCGCATCGAAATTATGGCCTCCTGAAAATTACGCTTTTTATGGAATTTTGTTGACAATTTTTTTTTAATTTTTCGTTTCTGGAGGATGAGACATGGAAAAATGTTTTTATCATATTGTGTATCTTGTGCTTGAATTGAACGAAGACTTCATTAATTTAATTATGAACTCAAAAAATTTCAAAATTTTCAAAAAACTTATTTTTTCCCACTATTTAGGATTTAAATAAACCACTAAAGCTACAATATTTTCCGTTGATTCTATATAAAAATTACATATTTTAGAAATGTAAAATATTTCAGGCACGCACACTTGAACTATTTTTAATTATAGTTTCAATTTAGTTTAATTGTAGTAGAAACTGTAGTTTCAAATTCACATTCCAAGTATTAATAATTATACTAATTATAGTAACAACGAAATGACAAATCTTGGAAAGAAATATTTAATTAAACTTATAAATACTACGATTTAATTATTAATGATGGTATTTTTTAAAAGATGAAGTGTTTTTGATTTTGGGAACGATTTTAAACACAAAAATTGTTTATTTAACCAGTTTTATTTTTTGTCGAACTTTTTTATATCACCGTAAATGGACTTTCAACTGCCTAAGTATGTCCAATTTAAAAAAAATCAAACGTTTCGTATACAAAAATTGTTTCTTCTGTTCTACATGTAAAAGTAAATGTTTAATCTTTCCCTGATTTTTCCCCTTTTTCGCGAAAAAATCGTGAATTTCGATTAAGAAACAAATAAAATAAATTTAAAAAAAATGTTAATTTTCAATTACAGATATCATTAGAACATGAATAATCAGTGAAATATGCCTTTTTTGGAATCAAAAGTTAATATCTAAAACCCTTTTCGTTTTTTGAATAACTTCAAGACAATATTAAATTGAAAAGATTTTTTTCTACTCCATTAATTTGACAGCCTGACTGATTGTAATAGCCCATTTCAATTCATACGATTCGAACTAGAAATAATTAAATTTTTAAGGCATGGGATATGAAGAATTAATTTCTTAAATCAATGTTGGTAGAAAATTCAACCATTTTGTTAAAAATTCAACTATTTTGTTGAAAATTTAATTATTTTGTTGAAAATTTAATCATTTTGTTGAAAATTCAAGTATTTTGTTAAAAAGACATCTTTTTGGCCGAAAATTCAATTGTTTTATTGAACATTGGTTTGTTTTTTTAAGGCATGGATTTGAAGAATTAATTTCTGATATCAATGTTGCTGGTTTCTGAGTTGAATATATTAAAGAAATAGTTTATTAATAGTTAATTTCAAAAAATTTATCAATAGTTAATTACAAATTATTTCATGATCTGAAAGTATTCACACTCATAGAATTCGAAAATGTTCCATTTCAAACACCATATGGCATGTGGTGTTTGAAATATTGAACATTTTCGTATTTCGTATTAAAATGAAAATGGCCTCAAATGTGAATTTATTCCATTTTGCAGGCTTTTGATTCAAAATTTTTAAATTACCACGGCTTTTTATTTTAAACACTTTAAACTAAAAATTGCGCTACTATTAAGAATTATACATTAATCTAAAACATTAAATTCTGAATGTTTCAAACCTAAAACTGACTATCAAGGATTTATTTCTGAAATTTTACAATTTCGAAAGATTTAGAAGTGGAATTGCCCTGCATTTTTTAATTTTATTTTTAATTTCAAAATATTGGATTTGGTTCGTTTGCAGTTTTGTTCAGTAAAATAATGATGCAGTCTGTAAGTATTCACATACACAGTTCAAAAGTGTTCAGTTAAAGGTTTCTGAAATTGTTACATTTTTCCAATGATTCAAAATTGTATTCCATTGAAATATATTAGAAACAATTTCGAATCAGGTGCCAAATTCCAAATGTAAGTTTTGTTTAGAAAATTGTGTAGAGTTTTGATGACTTGAATCATAAAATTGGAATGCTTAGGAAAAACCGGGGAAATAACAGAAATTATTTGTCAGAGTTTCTGGTCATATGAATGGTTACAAACATACAAACTGAAATTACCAGAGATCATCATAATTAATTAATAATGTATGTTGTCAACTTGAATTGAAATTCGCTGTGATCACTTTTGAATAGAAAATTAACTCCCTTTGAATAAGTTAATCATTCAAACTTAAGTTAAGTTGAAGAGCAGAACAAAAGTAGAACCACGGCAAATAAAGTCTTTGAAACGATAAAATGTAGATTTATTGTGTTTGCTAAGACGCGATCGGCACCATTCAACGTCGCTTTTCCTGTCTGTATTTGAATTTGTTTATCACTTGCTGTTGCTGCCTGTCTGGGACCTCTCTGGGATCTCGTGCACGCATTGCAAGGCGAACCGAGTACAGACACGCGAATAACCCATTTACGTACTATATGCGACTGAAAGTCTGTTCCTCCTTATCATTTTTCTATATCTCAGATCGTCATCATATGTTGCATGAACGGGTTTCGAGTTCCACACCGACATTTCATTCTCTGCCGTGCAATAACCCCTAACCAGTTTATCTGTCGTAAGCGAGCGTTTCACATTAATGCGTTACACAATCATAAATTCTTTACTCTCCTAATGTTCACCATACATAAGTGCTAAAATAACACTTTGCCCCTTTACGTTTTACGAGACAGGCTTTTTCGCGCTACGCTAATTCCTCATTTCGAGGTACAACAATTACATGCTCAACCCGCTTTCATTTCATCCTCTTCACTCTACAATTGCCGCGAATTGACGATTAACTGCGAAAATATAATTACAGGGAGCACAGTTTGTCCCCTTTTTTACCCCCAATCCCAAGTTTTTCCCTTTTCCCTCGTTTTTGGAAGGTTTCGATTAAAGACATTAGAAAACAAGACGTTTTGGAAGGGATTCTTTTTGATGATCCCAACTTTCAATATTTCCTAAATGTCCTAAACTATTTGCTAATTTTGTAGATTTAAAGAACATGGTCGACCGCGAAGAAATCGCTATCGATCCAATCGAGAAACTAAATCCGAAATAGGCCAAAATAGTCTAAAAACAGGAGAAATAACATTTTTCACGAAAATAGGGGAATAAATTCATTTAAATAAAATTAATTTAGTTACTAATATTTAATTCAAATTTAAACGATCAAAGACGAGTTCAAAATACCTAATATTTCAGGTCAAAATATTGAATTTTTTAACAAAATGGATAAATTGTTGACTAAACAGTTGGATTGTCAACCAAAAAGGTCAATTTTCAACCAACAAGCTTAATTTTCTATAAAAAAACACGAATCTTCAACCAAAGAGTTGAATTTTCAAGTACAATGATCGGTCATCAACGGAAAAATCAATTTTGATCAAAGCAGTTCAACTTTGAACCAATGTCTTGATTTTTTAACCAAAAAAGCTAATTTTCAACAAAACAGTTGATTTTTCAACCAAGAAAGAAAAAAAATTTGCTATATTGCTGAATTTTCAAGCCAAAAAGAGGAATTTTCTAGAAAACAGTTGAATTTTCAACCCGAAATTATGAATTTTCAACTTAAATGATTATTTGAATGAATTTTAAAGCGAAAAAGATTAATTCTCAACGAAAAGTTTTAAAGTTGATACTTGAATTATAAAAGATTTTTATTTTAAATCAAAAATAGTTTATTTTTCAGCCAAGAAAGAAAAAAAATCAACCAAATTGCTGAATTTTACGGCCAAAAAGAGGAATTTTCCACAATAACAGTTGAATTTTCAATGAAAAATGGAAAAGTTTATGTTTGAACTAAAAAATATTTGTATTCTAAATAAAAATTAGTTGAATTCATCCAAAAAAGACGAACTTTCAACAAAATAGTTGATTTTTTAGCCAGGAAAGAAAAAGGTAAACCAAATTGCTGAATTTTCCATCCAAGAAGAGGAATTTTCTACAAAACAGTTAAATTTTCAACAAAAAAGTTCATTTTCAACCAAATAGGTACATTTTTAACCAACGAGATAAATTTTCAACAAAAAAGTTCATTTTCAACCAGATGCATATTAAACAAAATTGGTACATTTTCAACCAAAGAGATAAATCTTCGACTTAAATGATGAATCTTCAACCAGAAAAAATTAGTTTTTAACAAAGTAGTTCAACTTTTAACCATATAGTTTAATTTTCATCAATGAAGACGAATTTCCAGCCAAGAAACAAAAAAAATGTCAACCAGATTACTGAATTTTCAAGCCAAAAAGAAGAATTTTCTACCGAAAAGGGCACATTTTCAACAAAATAATCAAATTTTCAACCAATTAATAAAATTGTCACCCAAAAAAGA
Source organism: Andricus curvator (assembly GCA_932195095.1). Taxonomy (NCBI): domain Eukaryota; kingdom Metazoa; phylum Arthropoda; class Insecta; order Hymenoptera; family Cynipidae; genus Andricus; species Andricus curvator. Next base: position 36,683 of record CAKNYM010048167.1, on the reverse strand, counting down.
CGAATTCTCTAAGAAAAATATAATAGTAGACTTTTCCACCAAAAAGAATGAAGTTTCTAAAGAAACCATCTTAATATGTAATAAAATAAGCAACACGGCGTATCAGTTTTGTGTCTTCAACTTATTTTTGTCTAGCTTACTTAGAAAAATACACACTAGCAAAAAAATTGATGAAAATAAGGAATTTTTGAATTTTTTGTAAAGTGTCCAACAGATTTTTCAAAGCTAGCTAAAAAAATGTTAACACACAAAAATGACTAGAAGAATTGTCTTTAATAATAAATGAAATCCCCGTTTTCAACAAAAAAAACAACCTTTTTTACCTTAAATTTAACTACTGAACCGTTGTGTTCATTGTAATTATCTCTGGCGCCTAGTTTCCCTTTTTTGCAAGATTATATTTTCTAAGTGTCGGGAATTCTCTTATTTGCAACTTGAACTAACTTATGTAATTCTCTTCACCCTGACATTTGTGTATATCTTTATTACTCGCGATAGGTACTATTCAGGTCAAAAGAATAGGTGACAATGTTATCGCAGCGCAGCATTCCACAATACTGAAGCAGAATATATGAATTAATTTTCTGATAATCATCGACTTCAGATCTCACCACTATATTGCACTGAGAGTAAAAAAATCTATTGAAATAAACGACTCTAAAAAGAGGTTCTCGTAACTAAGAGTAGTATTTAGCGGAGATTTGACAATAGGTTTTGTACATAATAATAGTCTTAAGTCTCTGAAAAAAGTCTATTTGAGACCTGGGTTGAGCGTTAACCCGACTGAACAAATTTTCGGCATTCCAGTTCGTTTTTCAAAATAGTCCGACAAACAGACCTGCCGTGTCGTCTTCCTTTTATCCCTTGACGGTGCATTTCGTCTCGGTTCTTCATAAACCCCGGAGGTGGTCCCGCCGAATCTTCCAAAGTCGCCCCCGTCCCTACTAACGAGCAAAACTTCCCTCCGCCCTAAGTTTCGGCTCAAGATGGTTCGATCAGGGCATCAGGGCCCACCATTGTACACCAGGGGGCCTTCTAAGTTTTCCGACACCATAGAAACGCGGCAAACGCCAAAGGGAAGCCGAAACATGAAAAAGGGACCGAGAAAAAGCTTCACGCCAGGAGAATTTCTTCTTACAATCCAACAAGCTCGGATCCAATTCCTTGTCAGAAATGAAAAATCGGGGTCCCTACACTCGGCCGCTAATTACACGCATTTTACCGAGAAAATGAACATGATTCACGATTTTTTTACCTTTTTCTTAACTTCAGGGTTCGAATTCCCTGCTAGCTTTGCAAGAAGCTCCTCATAATTATTTATAATTGCTAGGATAGAAAAATGTTACGTAAAATAGAAGAAAAATATCATTGTGTCTGAATAAGGATTTAGGATGATTTTTCGGGAGAAATGTGTTTGTATTTGATTACAGGAAGGTAGATGTGATAGAATATTAAAATAAAGATTCGAATTTCCCGCGCGAATTCTGAAATGGAGACTTGTCGTTAGCAGCATTGTTTTTAACTTTGACGTTACTTTGGCGCGGGGTGTGTTTGTAAAAGAAACAGTTGAGTTGGAAGTTAATTTGAGGAAGAATTTATTATAATTTGGGGACAGAAATGTATTGACTTTCGAATCAAGGATAGATTCCCGCGCAGTTTGTTAATTGGCCACATTGTTTCGAAATTTGACGTCACTCCTGCGCGGGAAATTCAAATCTGTTTAAACTGGTTTCAGAATTTTTTTCAGAAAAAGCTTCACGCCAGGAGAATTTCTTCTTATAATCCAACAAGCTCTGATCCAATTCCTTGTCAGAAATGAAAAATCGAGGCCACTTGACTTGGTCGCTAATTACACGCTTATACCGAGAAAATGAACATAATTCACGATTTCTATCCGGTTTTATTTTACATTCAGTCTTCGAATTCCTTGCTAGCTTTTCAAGAAGCTCCGCATAATTATTTATAAATATTGCAAATTTATATTGCTAGGGTAGAATGCTTCCTTATTCAAAAGATTTGCAAGTCAATAACTCTAGATACATTGTTATGTAAAATAGAAGAAAAATATCAGTATCTGAATTATTTATCATTTCCTCTTTGATACATTTTTCTTCATTCTCACTTTTCAATTTTAAATTCAAAATCGATACGATTGATCAATTTCACATTTTTATTTTCAAACGAAATTGAGGGTCTGGATTCCGATGAATGTAGAAACGAGTCTTAGATTTTAGGAGAATGAAAAAAAAAGTAAATAAAGGGATAGCTCCTTGAACTTGATTCGAAATTGCTTTAATTTAAATCAATGAAGCATCTTCCTTCCCATCAATGGAACAAACTGAAGCTGGTGGGGAGGCTGGGGTGAAGAAGAGAGGAGAATGTTAAGTGAAAAAGAAATAAAAAACTGCGGGCGACGTAAGGCCTTCGTCCGGCTCTGGTTTGTATACAAATAAGGATACCTACCAGGCAGTGGCTTCGCCTATAATGTGGCAATGATAATTACTGAGCAACCTACCATATCCGGGCCTCTCGTAAAAGACCTTACCGCCTTAATTAACTTTAATATTCCTAAATTTGTTTAATTAAAAAAATTGCCATTACTTCATCAAGCATTATTTAATTATCAAACTCCTCGCCTCTTCTTCTCTCGCAAAATTAGCCAAATAAAAAGTTAGGGTACCTTTTAAGGAAAGTCGAATTTGAATTTTTCATTGATTTAATATTTCACATAGGTTTCGCATCTAGGCTCTCGATCAATCACATTTGCCATAAACCAACAAGATAAGTAGAAATGAATCCTATGTAAAATATTAATTCCACGTTTAATTCAGAATCCATGGTTCGTGATAAGGTACCCTTATTCAATTTATTTGCATTTTGACAAGCATCAACTTCCGTTACCTCCCATTCATTCTTAAAATTTAAAGAGTGCAAATTGAAAGCTATCTTGGGTGGAGAACTCTCGAAGCTTCAGGATCCCATATAAGTTTTATCGGGAACACCAGCGCCCTCAACGAGTTAGAACCTTTCAATATGACGTTCATCTGTCCCTTTTTTCTTGAAATCGCTTTCTGAATCAGTTTTTACAATTCCAGTTCTTTTTTTTATTACATTTGAGGCCGTTCTCGTATCTTGTCTTTGAAAATACAGTAAAGTTGCATGAAGACGTTGTGAGTAGGATGAAGAAGCGGAAGGAAAAAAAATAAGCAAACAGGCGGTGCTCATAAAAGCAGTAACCCGCGTTTCATCGTGGACTGTGCTTTAAATCTAAATTTAGGGCGAGGCATAAAAATCTCGGTAGTCTCAATCGCACTCGGGATGACCAGCAGCCACCAGGGTGCATTGCATCCTCTCCCTCTCTCTTCATCTCGAGTACCGTTCGTTATCCTCTCGATAACCGCGCAGTTGTGGCTCCCCGCACAATATAGTAATATAGACTATATAGACCACTATACTCTATAGAACTATAGACAATCGTCCCAACGTGAGTGCATTCCTATATTCCCGATTCACGAGACTCAGATTGTAAAACATGCGATCTAGGTATATTCCTAGAAGGAGAAGTAGCAAGGCAGTTGGCCACGGTTGGCGGTCGAAGGCGGCACTCTTCTCTCTTCTCGTGGACCGCTATTATTGTTGGTTTCCAGGAAGAAAGACCCAACCGAACGGCTCCCCTTTCCTTCTCATTCCATTCCTTCCCCCCTCCACTTTTCCAACTGCCCCCCTCCCCGCCCCTCCTTATGTTTCCTCCGCACGAACCACCAACCTCCTCACACCCTACGAACTACTACTGCTTCTTTCCTGCTCTTCTCTAGAATCTCCCATTCGTTCCGTTGGAACAACCTCGGGTTGAAATCCTCAAGATTTTCCTCCCATTGACGCAAATTACCGCCCCAGTCTAGTCGAAAGTCGAGATTCCTCACTTGGGGATTAAACGACTCGATTATGCCCAAAGGAAAACTGCCGGTTCGCCAAAGGAATTCTTGAGTCCAGACCTTTTAAACGTGAAATCACCAATTTTCCTCAGAGAGATATTTTCAGGTCTATGACAAATTGAAAAAAAAAAATCGAAACCTCGGAGGTGGAGATCAGTTTGAGTGAGGATTTATGATGATTTTTGGGTATAAAGGTGTTTGTATTTGAATTCAGGAGGATGGTTCTTTTAGAAAATGAAAATAGAGATTTAAATTTCCCGCGCGAATTCTTAAACGGTGTCCGGTGGTTGGCAGTATTGTTTTCAACTTTGACGTCACTTTTGAGCGGGGTATTCAAGTCCATGCATTCAGTAGTCCGGCTTTACTTGAAATAACAATTTGTTTTATTGACCATGTGAATTCTAAAGACTTGGGCTAAATCTTTTGTAAAGAGAAATTTTTGTTTGTAACCAGTTTGGACATATTGAACCAAGTACTGCTTATTTTCAGCTTTTCTCGATATTCTCATACTTAGGGTACCTTCTCACGGACCTCGATTTTGAATTATTTATTGAATTAATATTTCACAGATTTGACATAAACCAACAAGATAACTATAAATGGATCCTATGTAAAATATTGATTCTACCATAATTCAAAATAAATGGTCCGTGAAAAGGTACTCTATTCTATTGAAAACTTAGACATAAATTACCGCCCTAGTCAAGTCAAGAGTTCCTGAGTTGGGGCTTAAACGACTCGCTTACACCTAAAAAGAAACTGTCGGTTTATTCAAAGAAACATTTGAAATGAAAGTTTGTTTGAGGAAGAATTTATTATAATTTGGGAACAGAAATTTATTGATTTTTGAATCACGGATAGTTTCCCGCGCGAATTGTGAATGGGCAATATTGTTTTGAATTTTGACGTCACTCCTTCGCGGGAAATTCAAATGAGTTTAAACTAGAAATTGTTTTAAATCCAAGAGAATGGATGCATTATGCAATGAGGATTGGAATGTGAACGTCCCTCGCAAATTCTTGTATATTATGTTATTTTTACGTCATTATCGAAATTCTACGAGTTTCTGAATACTCTGAGACTATGCCTAACCACAAGGAATCTTCATTTTTATCATTATCTCTCCTTTGTTTCATAATTAGTTTTAATTTTACCGTTATATAAAAGACGAATGATAGTAGAAAAAAATGAGGTGTCGGCACGTAGCTCATTCACTAATAAGCTTTATACGTGACCGACATGCTGATAGCGAGACTTGAAAAGTATATACGATGTACATTACTACATCATACACAGTCCACTTTGCTCGAATGTTTACTTTTCGGACTTATCTAATAGTCTGTTGAGACTAACTGAAATTAAATCGAAAAGAAGCCTAAATCTGTATTCTTTTATCTTTTTAATTACTAACACTCTTCTATTATTTAATAAATATTTAATCTAGATCCTCTGATACAATGAAAGTCCTCTTTTGGATTAATTTATGCACCGGATAATTTTCTCTCGTCCTATAAAATTCCAGTTACGAATATAGATCTGTTTTATATTCAAACTGAATTTTGAAACTCACCTACACTTTTAAAACAAGATTCTGGGTTTAAACCCGTTTCTGAAATACAATTCCTGTTAGAAATAACGAATTCCCTAAAAACTTGCACGAGTTTCAGACTCGGAGATTTTTATCAGAATGTACATAACTTGATTATAAAATTCTTGTAGTGCCAGAGCTAATAAAGAAGCTCGTAAATTAATTAAGAGGTCCACTCATTCGTCAAGTCTCCGCGAGGGGGTTGATTTCTCGATTTTATCGCGGATTTAATTACATTCCTCTTTAATTAGTAATTCCGACTTTTGGGGTTGAGTTTATACATCAGCTTAGAGTTTTAGCTGTAAGGCTTTCGAGTTTTAAGGTGCTTCAAATGAGTCTGTTTTTAGAAGGATGAATACAAGGATGAATCGTTTGATGTACTGTTTGTACCGCATAATCTAAAGACTTATACATGTGCATGGCCAGGGCCCTTTTTTCGAAAAATGGTCTTGTTTTTTTTTGTTAATTGAAAATATACTGCGCCCTTATTGAAACGGGGGGCGCCTGTTTTCAGTTCACCGTGGGTACACTCGCGATGGCGCGTTGCCCGTTTCCAGGCGCTGAAAATTCAGCATATTTTCAATTAACAAAAAAAACAACAGCAGGACGATTTTTCGAAAAAGGGCTCTGGTCGCGCATATTTATAAGCCAAAGAAAAAATTTAACAATTTATTGATTTTTGAATCACGGATAGTTTCCCGCGCGACTTGTGAATGGGCAATATTGTTTTGAATTTTGACGTCACTTTTGCGCGAGAAATTCAAATGAGTTTAAACTAGAATTTGTTTTAAATCCAAGAGAATGGATACATTATGCAATGAGGATTGTAATGTAAATTTTCCTCGCAAATTCTTGTATATTATGTTATTTTTACGTCATTAACAAAAATTTTTCTTTGAAAAAACATGTATAAGATTATGTGGTGAAAATAATCCTATTTTATCTGATTTTTTACTAACAATTTTCTTTTTTCTTTTTTTTCAGTCGTTGGAGGCAGTGCGGACGGAAGCGATTCTGAATTACTTTTGCGAAATGACGCAACGCCTTGCAATAGTTCACCTCCACCGCCACCCCATCTCGTGCAACCGGAGTCTCCACCACCTGCAGTTAACACCCCCGTTTCCCCAACGCCTCCGGCTACCAATGAAGAGCAAACGAATTCAAATCCCACTCGGCAACTCAGCTTCGAGGTAAATATCTTTCAATTTCAAATGCCGAGTTGAACAAAAACGATTCTGCTGGGAGCTATAGATAATTTAATACAGAAGCTTGCGGCTGGCACTTTATAAAAGATCAAATCTGCCACTTTTTCCCAGAAAAAAGTTTGGTGAATTAAAGACCCCCAGTCGGGGACTTGGAAATTGTTTTTAACTTTCAAGTTTGGAATTTAACGGTAAATAATATACTGGGCAGTCTTTCTCCTATTTCCGTGCGTTTCCTCTTTTTCAAATTCCCCTTTTTCTCGAAAAACTTCCCCTTTTCAATTGTTCTTTTAACATCTACAAAATTATTCTAAATAATTTTTTCTGAAAAAAGATCTCCTTTCGCTCCGCTGGGAATCGAACAACAGATTCCCAGCGGAGCGAAAGAAGATCTTTTTTCAGAAAACAATTATTTAAAATAAGTTTTCTTTCATTGCTCCATCTAGTCTGAAAAGACGTTAAATATTTTCTGTTATTCTCTAATAATCATACAGATTCCTTGAAAAATTATTCTAATCAAAAGTGTAACATATAATTAATTTAACTTTTTTAAATTTGACTATAATTTGTAATCTCAAACTAAACTATTTAGGATTTAAATAAAACTTTAGTGGTAAAATATTTTTTTGCTGAATCTATATAAATTAAATATTTTTGAAATTAACTATAATAAAGTACGATGGTCTGTCTGTCACATTGAAGATTCTTTAGTTTAAATTTGAATAACGATTGTCATTTTTTTCGACATTTTATAACAATTATTATTTGATTAGACCAAAATTCAAACAAGAATTGCAATATTTACAACGGATTTTAATGAAATTTTTCGATTGAACATAAATTTAATAAATTCTAGAATTGAAACAATTTTCAAAAACTACCAAAAAACGTAAAGTATTAAAATATAGGCTTTTCTATCCGACCAAAATAGAAACAAAATATGATATTTTTTTATTTTAAAACTTTAAAATTCAAATAATTTTTTATTTAAAATTGTTTTATCCCTTAAGGGCTTAAGGTTTAATTTTAGAATATTCATATAACAAAATTTCAAATGATTTGGAAGATTTTAAGTTATTTTAAAAGATTTCAAAGAATTTCGAGAGATATCGTTTAAAAGAATGCTAGTACTCTTAATATTTAAAAATTTGATAATATGGATTTCTAAATAGTTCGTGTTTTTAATATTAGAAAACCGGTTTTTTAGATACATTTAATTAATAATTTTAATTTACTTTTACATCCAAAGAATTTCAAATGATTTCTACTTATTTTAATTTTAATAAATATTTTAGATTATTTTAAGATATTCGAAAGAATTTCAAGAGATTTCATTTCAAAATATTTTAGAACTCTTAATGTTTAAAAATTAGATAATATGGATTTTTAAATAGTTTATGTTTTTAATATTAGAAAATATTTGAACGGATTTAAAAAAATAACTTTAATGAATAATTTTAATTCAATGTATATCCAAGGAATTTTGAATGATTTCTACTTATTTTAATGGATTTTTACGATTTTAAGGGAATTTAAACAATTTCTAGGGAACTTTAGGGAATAAATTTAATTCAAAAGATGTCTACGGATATGAAGGAATTTGAAAAATTGTCGACAAATTATTGCCATTTTTTTTATGCGTACAGTTCTCAATAACAAATAATAATATAAAATTATATTTCAGAAAAAATAATTTTTCTTCAAGTTAGGATTTTTTGTAATATCATCTAAAATATTACATTTTTTCGATTGGGTCAATAGAACACTTATTTCAAATTTAAAAAAAATGTTTTCCACATATCTTTTCTCGTTTCGTTTAACTAAGTTAAACATTTTTTCACGTTTGAAAATATAGTGATGTGTTTATTCCTTTCGAAGAGAACTAATTTTATGAAAAATAATTTTAAAAGAAAATTGTAAATAAGTATCCAATTAACCAAATACAAAAAAGAACGTAATTTTCTTGGTATTTGAAAATTATAACTGGATCAAAATGATTTTTTCTAAAATATGATTTTATATTTATTTGTTATCGAAAACTGTACATATATACATTTCTCGAACCTTCTCCTATCGCAAAAGGACCATAAAAATTCATTAAAATATCATTTAACATTATTTTTAAACTATATATTGAAAAGATTGTTTCTTTTTTTCTGAATGTAAAAATAAATGTTTAATCTTTCCCATATTTTTTCCTCTTTTTTTAAATGACCCTATTTTCCTTATTTTGAGCTCTTTTTTCGCTGTGATCCCTGGTGGTACCTAATTGCATTTATTAACTTATTATTTCTTTTCCAGGAGTTCGAATGCGACGTTTCGGTGGCTGAAGGCGACGGTCGTCGCCAGGAGTTTTCCTTCACCCTCTATGGCGTCGACGGCCACGGGAGGATATCAAAGGACGACATTGCAGGCCTCGTAAAGGCAATCTACGATACCCTCGGTTCCAAGATTCAAGCCCCAGCCTGCGGTCAAATCAAAGTGAAACTAACAGTTTCCCCTGATCAGCGATCAGGTCCACCTCAAGGAACCCCGAAAACAACTTCCAGCCAAAATCGAAACTCACCCTGCTGCCACGTGACACACGTTGATCCTTGCAGTCATGCGACTCAACCATCCTCTCGCAGAGTCCACAGGAGACGAAGAGTACCTCGACATCGATTCCAGGTAGATTTTCCCTCTAGATTCAAATCAATTTGCTGGAGTCTTATCAGGGTCTCTGGCGTTCTGGAAATCTTTGAAAACCTGGAAAAGTCCTTGAATTATGCTCATGGTCCTGGAATTTTTATTCCCTTGAAGAAAAATAGGGGTTTTAACTTGTTCTCTGCTAAACAAAAAAAGTCTGAACCGGATAAACCGGATATGTTGAAATAAATTCGATTGCAACATTTCTTTCCATTTTTAATTAAATTGTCAACTTTTTCAATTATGTAATCATTCAGTTTACAATAAGTAATTGGAAAATCTTTTGTTTTAAAACAATTTCGATTTTGGGTCTTCTTTTTTAAGCGTACATTTTCAATTTAAAAAATTTTTAAATGCAGTTTTAATTAAAAATTAAAATCGCTCTTAATTGCAATTTTTTGAAAATAAGTGTTTTGATTTGATCATTTGTCAATGTAAATAATATAATAATTTTTTATTGAACTGTAGTTCTAGTATTTAAAATTAAACAATTTACAAATATAATTACCAAAATAAAAAATGTCAAAGTACCGAAAAAGTAAATGAAACTACCGATAATATATATTAACGAAATAATTAAATTCTGGAAATTGTATAATTAACGGAATTTTAAAAAACGACTTTTAAAAATCCTGAAATTAGTAAATACCCGAATTCAGTAAATTACAGAAATTCAGAATATTAGTAATGTACCTCGTAAATTACTGAAATTTCCGAGCAAAATGTTCAATACTTTGAATCTATTAGATAATATTTTATTTCATGTTTTTTTTTTTTGGTTAAAATTAATTTTTTTATTGAAAATTTAACTATTCTATTTGAAGATTCATCATTTCTGTTGAAAATTCATCTCGTTGGTTGAAAGTAACTATTTTGTTGAAAACTTTTTTTGCTTAAAAAATTAACTTTTTAACTGAAAATGTAGCTTTCATTTTTGGTTGAAAATTCATTTTTTTTAATTTTAAATTCAACTACTTGTACAAAAAAAGAACCTCTTTGTTAAAAAAAAAATTTGGTTGAAGAATCATCTCTTTAGATAAAACTTTAACTATTTTGTTGAAAATTAGTTTTTTCTTTCTTAAAACTTAATTTTTTACTCGAAAATATAACTTTTCCATTTTTAGTTCAAAATTGATCTTATTTTGTTGAAAATTCAACTCTTTGATTGAAAATTCAATTATTTTGATGGAAATCCAGCTCTTCGGTTGAAAATTTAATTATTTTCTTGAATATTCTTTTTTTAGTAAAAATTTATCTTTTTTAGTTGAAAATTTAAATATTTATTTGAAAATTCATGTATTTTGTTGAAAATTTGTCTTTTTTGGTAGAAAAATGATCTTTTTGTTTGAAAATACGTCCTTTTGTTTAAGAATTCATTTTCTTAGGTTGAAAATTCAATTATTTGATTAAAAATTCAACTATCTTATTGAAAATCCAACTTTTTGGTTGAAAATTTAATTATTTTGTTGAGATTACTTTTTTTGGTTTGAAATATCAACAACTATTACATTTTTCGCTGAGAATTCGTCTATTTTGTTGAAAAATTATCTTTGTAGGTAGAAAATTCCAGTATTTGGTCAAAAATTCAACTATTTTGTTGAAAAATCAAGTATTTTGTTAAAAAATCATTCATTTGGGTCGAAAACTCAACTGTTTTCTTGAAAATTCGTCTATTTGGATAGAAAATTCGTCCTTTTGAATTCCAAATTCATCTTTTTGCGTTAAAAATTAAACTGTCTTCTGAAAAAATCAATTATTTGGTTGAAAATGCAACTTTTTTGTTGAGAATTTAATTATTTTGTTAAAAATTAACCTATTTTGCTAGAAAGTCATCTTTTTTGGTGGCAAATTCGACTGTTTTGTTGAAAATTCGTCCTTTTAGGTTGAAAATTCATCTTTTATTATAGAAAAGCCAATTTTTTTATTGAAATAAATCAATAAATTTTTAATTTTTTATTTTAAATTGTTTCCTTTGGTTTATAAAAGATTTTATATTAAAAGTATTATAAGCTTACAATTTTGGTCTTTAAATATGAATGGTCAGGGAAAATGAAAAATTGAAGAAATCGGGAAAAAATTAGAAACTTCGAAATATTTTCGATTGTAGCTTCGTGATTTTTCATCGTGATAAAATGAACAATCACCAAAAAACGGTTTTCTGATCTCAAAATCAGATTTCGTATATGACACGTTTTTTTATGTCTACTATGTTTCGTGAAAAGTATTTTTTTTCACTGTAAAAAAAAGGTACTTGGACATTTTTTATTTTTTTATTCTGGTAAACCTGGAAAAGTCAAAACATTTTTGTTTGAAGAAACGCTAGATACCCTGCTCTTATCTACAAATGGCATTTTTAAACACTCGCTTTATTTCCAGACTGAAAAAACCGTCGAGAACAACAGCAGAGAGGATGCAGAGAACGTTCCCACAAATCCATCAAAGGAGGAAGAGCTTCGACGAAGAGTGGGGCCAGTTCCCCATATCTTTTCGCCCTATTCAAACAGTTCCGAGGGCGACGTTAGTGAAGGCAGCGACCTCTCGCCCACCCTCACACCCTTAACACCCCTAGTATCGAATTATAGAAAAAGGAGCGGGGAATTGCAGCGACAACAGCTGCTCGAGATCATTCAAGCGAATATGGAGAAGAATAATCTTGGTGTCAATAGTTCTAGGTAAGTTCGCAAACAAGAATTCAATCAATTAAAAAATCACCCGCTCGCTATTTTAGCACTAACTTTGAAATCTCAGATACAGTCAATATTTCCTCCTTTCAGAAAGCGTCACCAGAGTGAGCTGCCTATTCGAAGTCCCTACGCAGAGCCCCCGAGTCCCTACACGCAGAGATTTCCGACGACCCGACATTCAACCGCCTATCACAAACCAAATCGGGAATCTCTGCATCCAACCTTCACGACCTTCACCTCCAAAGTTCCCACCAAGTCGCGGACGAACGCCAGGAAGTCCAGGACTCAACCCAGCGCCCCGAGGAACACACCAGTCAGTTCGCCCAAGTGCAACGTCTCGCAGGTCCAAGCCCAGCAGGTTTTCCAGCAAAACGCGACCAGAAACGTTGCCCAGGTCGCGCAGCAGATTGTAAACAAAAATAATGTGTTTACTCAGGCGAATAATCTGAGGAACGACATCCAGCACATCCAGTCACCGATTTCGGGAAAGGGGAGTAAAAAGCATCAGCTGAAACACGCAACGAGGGAACAGGACCAGGCGAGAGCGATGGCCCAAGTTGTGCGCTGGTTGGAACAAGAATTTTCCCAAACTGCTGCAGCAGCCACGGCTGGAAGGAAACATGTTCATGAACATATTCATCATCATTATCATCATTATCATGCCGAAGCTTTGGTGTAAATACTAAATCAAACTTGCCAGTGAGATACTTTCAATTCATTTATAAAGTGATAGTATGAGGGGGGGGGATAACGAATGCGCAGGCGCATAGGACGAGAAAGTACACTTTCTCGGCCTAGGGCGGTAAAGCACCTCTAATACTTAGAAATCTTTGTAAGTAGACTCAGGGTGGCCGCTGGACCGGGAAATTGCAAAATTGTTGACAAAAAAAACGTTTCAAGTTGATCAACTGTAAATATAAACTAATGATTTGTAAAATTCAACTAAAAGTTGAATAATAATTGATTTTACAGGATGATTCTGAATCGGTTCCAAATCAAACAATTTACAGCTTTTAATGTTAAAAATTGAATTGTTTCAATTCGAAAGCTATTTTCAATTTTTAAATAATTTCAAATAAATTGATTCTTAAGCGCTTTTATTAAATTTCAAATCCTATTTAAATGTTATTTCAGTCTAAAATATTCCATTTTTAGCCCATTCAATTTGAACACTTTTAATTAAGCAAAGAATTTTTGTATTTAACAATATTTGACTGTTTATCTTTAATGAGCAATTTCATTATAAATCAAATATTCAAAACTGAACTATAAAATAACTATAGAAATATAAATATAATCCTTGAACGTTACAATTTTAATTGTTCTATTTTTAAAATTTTGTGTTGGTGATTGAAAATTTTGAATTTTAATGTATAAATAACAATTGAAGAACTATTAATTTAGGAAAAATTCGAGGTTTAGACATATTTAGAAACTTTAAAAAGATTCAAACTTAATTTAAATCTTGAAAAGATTTCAAAACATTTTTAAGAAAATATAGTGAATTTTTATGGCAATACAAATCTTTTTTAAGATTCCAGCGAAAATTTAAAATGCAAAAAACAAAATATATAAAAAGATTTCAAAACAAAAACAAATTTTGACGAATAAATAACAATTTAACTATCATTAATGTAGAAAAATTCCAGTAAGTTTAAGAGATATGTAGAAGTTTTGAAAAGATTTTAAAAAATTTCGATTTTTGAAGATTTTTAACAACAAATTCAGTAGCTTTTGAAAGGTTCCAAAAGAATAAAAAAAATTAAGATTCCTAGGAAAATTGAAAATGACTTTATTTTGAAAAATGATCTTTAACAGAATATTTAAAAAAAATTTCAAACGATTTTTAAAATTGTAAAAAAATAATCTGGAATATTTTAAGGCATTTTTTTATTTTGCAGGATTTATTCAAATTTTTAAGGAAAATTCGAATAATTTTAAAAATTATTGAGAAGTGTTGAAAAAATTTCAAAAGTAAATAAAAATTTGAAAAGATTCTAAAAAAAATGAAAAAAGGTAGATTTTTTACGATTTTTAACAACAAATTTAGTAGCTTTTGAAAGGTTCCGAAAGAATAAAAAAAATGAAGTTTCCTAGGAAAATTGAAAATGACTTTATTTTGAAAAGTTATCTTTAACAGAATATTTAAAAAAAAATTCAAACGATTTTCAAAATTATACAAAAAAAATAATCTGGAATATTTTAAGGCATTTTTTTATTTTGCAGGATTTATTCAAAGTTTTAAGAAAAATTCGAATAATTTTAAAAATTATTAAGAAGTGTTGAAAAAATTTCAAAAGTAAATAAAAATTTGAAAAGATTCTAAAAAAAAATTAAAAAAAGGTAGATTTTTGACGATTTTGTAATAAAATTTTGAAGCTTTTTAAGGATTTTGAAAAGTTTCAAAAAAATAAAAAAACTTGATTAAGATTCCTAGGAATATCGAAAATAATCATTTATTTTGAAAAATTAATTTAAAAAGAGTACTTAAAAAGATTGATAAAGATTGTCAAAATTATTAAAAAATATTCTAGAATATTTTGAGGCCATTTTTGTTAATTTTGCAGGGTTTTTTCAAAATTTTTGAAAAAATTCGAATAATTTCAAAATTTAGAAGTTTTGAAAAAATTTCAAAAATAGCTCAAATTTGAAAATATTCTAAAATTTTTTTAACATAATGTAGATTTTTGAAGATTTTAAAGCTTTTTAAGAATTTTGAAAGGTTTCAAGATAATACAAATTTTTATAAGATTCCTGAGAAAATTTAAAGTGATTTTTTTTAAATTTAATTTCCAATTTAACAAGGTTTCAGTTTTAAAAAATTGTAAACTTTCAATTTTTAATGTTTCTAACTGAAAATTGCTTAAAATGATAGAATTTTGATGTTGATTCCTTCTTCAACTGGACAATTTATAAAAGTTTAAAATTTAAAGGTAGATTTTGGACGATTTTGTAATAAAATTTTTAAGCTTTTTAAGAATTTTGAAAACTTTTAAAAGAATAAAAAACTTTATTAAGATTCCTAGGAATATCGGAAATAATTATTTATTTTGAAAAATTAATTTTAAAAGAATATTTAAAAAGATTTATAAAGATTGTCAAAATTATAAAAAAAGTTTCTAGTATATTTTGAGGCAATTTTTGTTAATTTTGCAGGGTTTTTTCAAAGTTTTTAAAAAAATTCGAATAATTTCAAAAAAAGTCTACAATTTGATAATATTCTAAAAATTTTTTAACAAAATGTAGATTTTTGAAGATTTTAAAGCTTTTTAAGGATTTTGAAACGTTTCAAGATAATACAAATTTTTATGAAGATTCCTGAGAAAATTTAAAGTGATTTTTCATTTTTTTTTTAAATAATTTAATTTCTAATTTAAAAAGGTTTCAGTTTAAAAAAATTGTAAACTCTCAATTTTTAATGTTTCTAACTGAAAATTGCTTAAAATGATAGAATTTTGATTCCTTCTTCAACTGGACAATTTATAAAAGTTTAATATTTTTAATTGTGCAGTTTAACGGCATTTAATATAAAATTGTTCAATTGAAAGGTTGTGAAAGCTTCTATTTTATACTTTTAATTTGCAATTCACTGTTTATATCTTCAAATGAAAAAATTTTTGTTTCAAGAAAATTTTTAAATCAAGAAAATCGATTAAATCGGCCTCCCTGCGACTGGTTTTTTCCTCTTTTTTTTAACTGAATCTCGCTGGCAGGTCTGAAATAGTATACGAAACTCGAGGGTGGATCGAAAACTCCTGTGTGAATTGTATATTTATATTTAATTTATGAAAATTTCTTCTCGATTGTAAATCCAGCCTTGAAGTTTCGAAGAGCGTAATTTGTAAATAGCTGGCTGAGAGTCTGAATGAAGATCCAAAGGCCTACGATACGATACTATTTATAAACTAATCTTAACGAATCGTATACATAAATGTTTGACAATATGGTACCGTTCGCGTTTTGGAAATGTTGTGTTTTCTGTGAAAACTTGAAATGCTGATCCGACATTATGACTTGCATAGATGATTTTTCTTCGCGGACGGTGGAAAAATGAAAAGTATACGTATAGACGTACGTGCTAGTTATATTTTGTCTTCCTTGCGTCGAGATTTCAAGATGCGATCTCGTATGGACGGATTCCGTTGTCAGGGAGTTGAAATTGAGGCGATATTGCGGGTACAGGTTTAGTTTCTTTACGTACAATAATGTATGTCATGTAACGAAGATCTCAGGCATTCGATATCTAGTAATTTAATAGTATTTATGTGATGCATTTATGACACGAGGTACCTCGATTGGACTTTTTTTTTATTTTCTGCAGGAATTCGTTCGGAGGGAAACATCGACTTTTGTCTTGAATTGTGTGAAAAAAGAGATTCTGGTTGTTTTTTTCTTTTTTATTTGGCTGACTTTATTTCGTGTATAGTTTAGAAACAAAAATTAATTGCACCACATTAGCTTCTAAGCGATCGAAAGTGACAATATTTTTCTATTATTATCAATGCAGAGTATTAAGCATTATTTAGGGATACTCGATAGTAATATTATTGCTGAAATAAAGACGGACGAATAATTGGCCCTGGGCACCTAATTTAAAAAACAGGGCTTGTAATTTTGTATTGAACTTTGTAACCGCTGTAGATATTTTGTGTAATGTCTTTTCTATTGGTATTTATTAAAACACATTTTTATAAATATTGCCTTTTTATTTCCCCGGTTTATTACAATACTTTATTATACTTGTTATTTTTAAGTATTACTTTATTATATTTTTATATTAATATTAATTTTGATTCTGACTTGCATTTTTAAATTTTCATTTTACTCAAATCTTAGAATTTCTAAAATTAATAATAAAAATTTTTAAATGCATTTATTTGTGCATTTATTTCTTTACATTTTCTACATTGAAGTTTAAATTGGAATATAAAATTAAAAAAAAAGGAACTTTGAAGTTCTTACAAAATTTCTTTTCTATATACGATACGGAAATATATGTTACACATATAAAAATTATAAGAATTTCCAAAAAAGAAATTTGAATTTGTAAATCTTTAAAAATGAACTATTCGAAAGAAAATTGAATATTTTGAAATTCAATATTTTCGAAATTCAAGACTTTTCAATTGTAACTCTTCATAATTGCGAAACTTTGAATTAATGTAAATCTTTACAATTGAAGAGCTTTTAATTTTTTTAATTTACAAATAAAAATTATGAAAGTTATAACTTTTACAATGTGAAATTCCATTATTATATTATATTCTGTTATTCTATTAAGTTTCTTACACTTGGAAGATTTATAATTGAAAAGGCTTGACTTTTGATCTTAAAATGAAAAAAAAGTTAAGAATTTTTATTTTTGCATCTTTAAAATTGAAGAGATTTTAATTTTGAAAATTTACCATAACAAATTATGCCAGTTATAAGTTTTTTTTTTAATTCAAAATTCTTTAATTTTTATGCTTTATATTTGATTTTTTTTAATTTGGAAGATTTAGAAATAAAAACGTGTCTTTCGATTTTCAAAATCATTACAATTTAAGAATTTTTATTTATAAATCTTCAAAATTCAAAAGTTTCCAATTGTAAATCTTCAAAATTGAACTAATCAAAAAAATATTCAAAATTAGTAAATTCCATATTTTCGAAACATAAATCTTGAAAATCGTATAAGTTGCAATTATATATTTTGGAAATTCAAGAATTGTCAACTCTTCAAAATTGCCGAAATTTGAATTATAAATCCTTAAAATTGAAGTGCTTTGAAGTTTTTAAATTATGGAAGTTTCAAGTTTTTAAATAAAAAATTCTGCAATTTTGATGATTTACAATCGAAATTTCTTCAGTTTGGAAGATTT